>JAQQSW010003538.1:0-14666 GCA_028646575.1 Pseudocheirus occidentalis | reverse complement strand
GAGAAAAAAATGGGAAGAGAAATGAGAATGATGTGAGAAAATCATGAAAAGAGAGCCAACAAACTGACTGAAGAAAACAACACTTTAAAAAATAGATTAACTCAAATTGCAAAAGAGGCCCAGAAAGCAAATGAGGAGAAGAATGCCTTAAAAAGTTGAATTTCCCAGATGAAGAACGAATCTCAAAAGCATTCTGAAGAGAATACTTCATTCAGAATTAGAGTGGAGCAAGTAGAAGCTAACGACTTTATGAGAAACCAAGATACTATTAAACAGTTAAAAAGAAATGGAAAAATAGAAAGAAATGTAAAATATCTCCTTGAAAAAACCACTGACCTAGGAAAATAGATCCAGGAGAGACCAGAAATGTTATTAACAGGTTCCAGAATACCTAGTTAATGGAGAAAATATTACAAGCTGCCAAGAGAAAACCATTTGAATTCTATGGAAGCACTATCAGGATAAACCAGGATCTGGCAGCTTCTACACTGAGGGATCAAAGGTCCTGGAATATGATATTTCAAAGATGAAAGGAGCTGGGATTAAAACAAGAATCAACTATCCAGCAAAATTGAGCATATCATTCCAGGGGAAAATATGGTCATTCAATGAGGTGAAGAACTTTCAAGCATTCTTGATGAACAAAACAGAACTGAACAGAAAATTTGACAATCAAACACAAGAAGCATGAGAAGGTAAACATGTGAAAGACGTCATAATGAACTTGTCAAATTTTAATTATTTACATGGTAATATGGAAAAATGATAATAGTAACTTATGAGATTTTCTTAATATGAGGATAGGTGAAGGGAATACAAATGGATATATATGTATACTTACACATATGTCTATATAGGAGGCTATATATGCATATGAATACATATCTGAGCATGTGTATATATGGGTATATAGTGGGCATGGGATCAATTGAATATGAAGGGATGATACTTTAAAATGTGAAATTCTGAGGTGGGAGAGGACTAGAATGAGAGGAGACAGGGAGAGACAAAATGGAGTTAATCATCCCATATAGAAGAGGCAAGGGATAACTGTTACAATTTTACTTTCATTTACTCTCATTGAATCTGGTTTGGGGAAGAAATGGGAGAAACTCTAAACTGGGCATCATGCCACACAAGAGAGTACGGGGCATGGGGATCAGAGGTGAGATGATGGAGGGGAGGGCAGTGTCTGGGGGAGGGAAGATGGAAGCACACACTTCAGTAAAGGGATAGGGTAGAGAACAGAACAAGGCGGGGAGGATTAGGAAGGAGTGACATATGATCACTGTCACACTACGTCCACTATGAAGATGTCCTGTATAATCACACATCCACAGCCTGTATTGAATTGCTTGTCATTCCAGTGGGGGTGGGTGACAAGGGAGGAATCTAAAGAATTTAAAATTTAAATCTCTGCAATACCTGCAAATAGGAATTAAGATATACATGGGCTGGGGTAGGACACCCTACCTGCCCTACCAGAAAGTTAGAGAGCAGACCAGGGGAGGGGGTCTACAGTGGGATTGCTGTTTTGGGGTTGGGTTATGGGAAAGATGGGGAGAAAATATGTAACTTAAAAATCTCTTGAAAATGAATGATGTAAAGAAGAAAACAAATAAAATTTATTACAAAAAATAAATCCAACATGAATAGATACAAAATCATATTATAATACAGGGAAAGAAAGGAGGGAGAAGAACATTGTGTGAAATCTAGTTTGATCACATTGGATCATGGAGGGAATAACATTGTTAAGTATAATAATCTAACATACTGTACAGGCAGTTGGAAAAGAGAGGCAAACTAATTGGGTGATGTTCAGAAGAGAACAAAGAAGTAGTAAGGAGAAAGGGTAGGAATAGGAAGATGGGATAATAAGGAGAGAATATTGAGGGAGGAGGTGGTCAAAAGGAAAGCTCTTAAAGAGGGGAAGAGAAAAGGGAGAAATAAAAGCATAAACAGGGGAGGGAAGAGAACAGAGAGAAATAGGTAGTAATCATAACTGTGAATGTGAATGGCACGACTTTTTCCAAAACACAAAAGCAGACAGCAGTTCGGATTGAAAACCATAATTGTAGAATATGTTATTTCCAAGAAACGCATCCCCTCCAACATTTATAATTTTCCTTTTATGTCTTATTAACCAATCTGATAGGTGTGAGATTGTACTTTAAAGTGGTTATACTTTGCATTTATCTAATCATTAGTGATCTAGAGTATTTATTTGTAAGACTAGAGATAGCTTTTATTTCTTCATCAGAAACCTGATTATTCAAATCCTTTGACTATCACTTGGAGAATGGCTTTTATTCTTTTTTTCCTGTTTTTGTTTTTTTTTCTATTTTTTAATTAATCCATTTGCTTATTTACTTTTAGTTTACAAGGTTAAATTCCATAATGCCTTGAGTTTCAAATTTTCTCCTCTCCTTCTCATACCCCCCAGCATGGTGCATGCATTCAAGTATAGAATCTGCAAATATTTTCACATTGGACATTAGTCTGGTTGTATAGAAGGGTTGTAACCAATGGAGAGAACAATGGGAAAGAAGAAACAAAATCAAACAAGGAAAAGAAGCTCTGTTCTTTCTAGATCTTTCTCTGATTGTAGACATCTCTTTCCAACCTGAGACTTGTAGAGTTGTCTTATAACTGTGCATTGCTGAGAAGAGTCCAGTTTATCAAAGTTGGTGGTCATACATACGATGTGTCTGTGATGGTGTACAACTTTTTCCTGGTTCTGTACTTCTGACTTAGCATCAGTTTGTAGAAGCCTCTCCAGGTAAATATGAAGTCCATCTTCTACCCATTTCTTATACCACAATAGTATTCCATTACATTCATATACTACAACTTGTTTAGTCATTCCCCATTTGAAGGTCATCCCCTTAATTTCCCATTTTTTTCCACCACAATGAGAGCTGCACTAAATGTTTTGGTGCATATTGGTCTTCCTCCCACTTCTATGATCTCTTTGGGATCCACCCCCAGAGGTGGAATTACTGGGTCCAAGGATATAGGATTATTTTTATCCCTTTGGGCATAGTTCCAGATTGATCTCCAGAATGGTTGAATCAGTCCACAGATCCACCAACAAACCATTAGTGTTCCAATTTTTCCACATCCTCTCCAGCATTTTTCATTTTCCTGTTTTGTCATCTTAGTCAATCTGACTGGTGAGATGTGGTACCTCAAAGCTGTTTTGATTTTCATTTCTTGAAACAATAGTGATTTAGAGTATTTTATCATATGCATATAGATATCTTTAATTTCTACCTCTGAAAATTGTCTGTTCATATCTTTGACCATTCATCAACTGGAGAATGACTTGTATTATTATAGATTTTATTTAATTCCCTGTATATTTTAGAAATGAGGCTTTAATGTGAGACACTGCTCATAAAATTATTTCCCAATTTCCCACTTCCCTCTTAATTTTGGTTACATTGGCTTTGTTTGTACAGAAACTTTTCAATTTAATGTAATCAAGATTATCCATTTTGCATTTTATAATTCTCTCCAACACTTCTTTGGTCATAACATCTTCCCTCCCCCATAAATCTGATAGGTAAACTATTGTTTGCTTCCTTAGATTACTTACAGTATCTGCCTTTATACATAGATCATGCACACATTTAGCCTTGATTTTGGCATATGGCATTAGATGATGTTCTATGCTCAGTTTCTGCCATACTAGATTCCAATTTTCAGAGCAGTTTTTGTCAAATACAGAGTTCTTATCCCAAAATCTGGAATCTTTGGTTTATCAAACAGTATATTAATATAATATGAAACTACTGAGTCTTTTGTACACAGTCTATTCCAGGGGTCTACCAATATATTCCTCAGCCAGTACCAAGTAATTTTGATAACTGCTGCTTTATAATAGAGATTAAAATATGGTATGGCTAGGCCACATTCCCTAGCATTTCTTTTCATTAATTGCCTTGATATTCTGGAACTTTTGTTCTTTCAAATGAATTTTATCACTGTTTTTTTTTAGTTTTATAAAGTAATTTTTGGTAGATTGATTCCTATGGAAAAAAATATTTTATTTAAATTAGGTAAAATTGTTATCTTCATTATATTAACTTGACCCAGCCATGAACAATTGATGTTTTACCAATTAGTTAGATTTGATTTTATTTGTGTGAAAAGTGTTTTGTGGTTGTGTTCATATAGGAACTGGGTTTGTCTTGGGAGGTAGATTTCCAAATATTTTATAATGTCTACAGTCAATTTAAATAGGGTTTCCCTCACTGTCACCTGCTGTTGGACTTTGTTAGAAATATATAGGAATGCTGAGCATTTATGTGGGTTTGTTTTATATCCTGCAACTTTGATAAATTTATGTCTCAAGAAATTTTTTTTTCTTGATTCTCTAGGATTCTTCAAGTATATCATATCATCTACAAAGAGTGATAGCTTAGCCCCTTCTTTGCCAAATTTGATTGTGATGATTTATTTTTCTTCTCTAATTACTACTGCTAGCATTTCTAATACCACATTGAATAAGATGTTATTGGGCATCCTTGTTTCACCATGGATCTTATTGGAAAGCCTTCTAGTTTAGTTCCATTACATATAATGCTTGCTGATGGCTTTAAATAGCTCCTACCTGTTATTCTAAGTAAAGCTCCATTTATTCATATACTCTCCAGTGTTTTTTTATAGAAGTGCATGTTATATTTTGTCAAAAGCTTTTTCTGCTGCTATTGAGATAATCATATGGTTTCTTTTAGTTTTATTGTTGACATGATCAATGATACTGATGGTTTTCCTAATACTGAAACATTCTTGCATTCCTGGAATAAATCCAACCCAATTAAAGTGTATTATACTTGGGATAGATTGCAGTAATCTTTTTGTTAGTATTTTATTTAAAATCTTTGCATGTATATTCATGAGGGAGATTGGTCTATAATTTTCTTTCTCTGTTTTGTCTCTCCCTGATTTAGTTATCAGTACCATATTTGTTTCCTTAAAAGAATTTGGTAGGACTCCTCCCTCACCAATTTTCCTAAATAGTTTTTAGAGTATTGGGATCAATTGATCTTTAAGTGTATCATAGAATTCACTAATAAATCCATCAGGCCCTGGAGATTTTTCCCTTGGGAGTTCCCTGATAGTTTGTTCCATTTCTTTTTTCTAAGATGGGGTTATTTAAGTAATTTAATTCTTCTTCAGTTAATCTCATCAACTTATATTTTTGTAATTACTCATGCATTTCACTAAGTTTTTAAAATTTATGTGCATACGATTGTGCAAAATAATTCCTAATCATTGTTTTAAATTTGCCTTCATTGGAAGTACATTCACCCTTTTAATTTTGATACTTGGAATTTGGTTTTCTTCTTTCTTTTTTCTTTATCATATTGACTAAGGGTCTATAAATTTCATTTTATTTTTTCATAGAGGCAGCTCTCATTTTTATTTATAAGTTAAATAATTTTCTTCAAGGAGATATTTCACATTGCCTTCTATTTTTTCATTTGTTTGCATCTGTTTAAGAGTATTTTGATTTCTCCTAAACTCATTTACTTCCATTTGCTCCATTCTAGTTCTGAAGGAATTATTCTCTTCAGAAACCTTTTGAGATTCTTTTTCCAGATGGCAAATTGGACTTTTTAAGGCATTCTTCTCCTCATTGGCCTTTTGGGCCTCTTTTCCCATTTGAGTTCTTCTATTTTTAAGGTGTTATTTTCTTCAGTCAGGTTGTTGACTCTCTTTTCATGATTTTCTTGCATCATTCTCATTTCTCTTCCCAATTCTTACTCCACTTCTCTTATTTGGTTTTCAAAATCCTATGTTAGTTGATCTACGGCTTGTAATCAGTATATTTTTTTCTTGGAAGCTTTTGGTGAGGGAGTTCTCTCTGTGTTTTCTTCCTCCCAATCCATGCCTTGATGTTTTTTGTCCCCATAATAGGATTCTAAAGTTGGATTGCTGTTCTTATTTTGCTTCCTTTGCCTGCTCATGTTGCCAGTCAATTACTTGATTTTTTAGCACTGTGGAATTCTACTTCCACAGTGGAAAGCACTGTCCCAAATTACTGTGGTTTTCATGGCTCCTGTAGCTATTAGGAGGCTGCTGCAGCCCCCACCAGCTTTGACTCAGTGAAAAAGCTCTTCAGGACCACCACCCAAGACCACAATCCTGATCCAGGCTGGTTAAGGCAAGAGCACTTAGCCCCTGAATGATTGCTTGGCTCCCCTCCAATCTCCAGGCCATTAGCTCTGAAGCAACCACATGTAGACTGCTGCATCACTTCTGCTGCTTCCTTGCCATGGGAGCAGTTTCAGATAGACCCTCTTCCCTGAATTTGGCCAAGTTCAACTAATCTTTCACTTAGTCTTTATTTCTCATAACTTGATTACTCTGGAAACTGCCATAGCTTCCACTGAACCACACTCCTGAATGCTGCAGCTGTGGCTTGTCCTGGCTGCCCCTGTCCCAAGCCATGGTTTCAGGCTAGGCTGGTTTTGGCTCCCAGTGCACTATGATGAGCCCTTCTGGTCTACCTGCTGAGTTGCCTTCAGTGGGAGATGTGTTTTTCTTTACTTTTGTGAGTTCAAAAGCCCTAAAATTTGTTTAGAGTCATATTTTATGGGTATTTGAGGTGGTTATGTGAGAGTTGCAGAGTTTTTCTGCTTCTACTCCACCATCTTGGCTCCACCTCAATAGTTTTCTTAATTTCAGTTTTAATAATCTCTCCTTTGGCTTTCATTGGCTTTTTGGGCCTCTTTTGCCATTTGAGCTAATCTGTTTTTAAAGCGTTATTCTCTTCTGTCAGATTGTTGATTCTTTCTTGCATCATTCTCATTTCTCTTCCCAATTTTCCTCTACTTCTCTTTTTTGGTTTTCAAAGTCCTTTCTAATTTGGTATTTAATTTGAGATTTTCAATTTGTTCTTTTTCTAGCTTTTTCAAATGCATGCCTAATTCATTGACCTACACATTCTCTAATTTTTTCTTGTATGCATTCAGGGATATAAAACTTCCCCTAAGAACAGTCTTTGCTGAATCCCACAAATTTGGGTATGATGTTTCATTATTGTCATTCTCTTGAATAAAGTTACTGATTGCTTCAATAATTTCTTGTTTTATCCACTCATTTTTTAGGATTAAATTATTTAGTTTCTAATTAGTTTTTGTCTCTTTCCATGCCCCTTTATTGAATATAATTTTTATTGCATCATGATCTGAGAATGATGCGTTTAGTATTATGCAGGACATCTCCACAGTGAAACTATTGTGAAAAGCTGATTGTATGTCCCTCCTTCCTATCCCACCCCCTCCTTGTTCTATTCTCTCCTCAGTGCCTGTCCCTTTACTGAAATGTGTGCTTTCAGCAACCTGCCCCCAGACCCGCCCTCCTCTTTGTCATCCCCCTCACTCATACACATGCTCAATACTGTCCTGTGTAGAATGATACTCAGTTTAGAGTTTATGTTGTTCCTTCCCTAAGCCAAATTCAATGAGAATAAATGAAGGTAATGTTATCACTTACCTCTTCTATATGAGATGAGTAACCCATTTTGTGTCTTGCTGTCTCCTCTCATTCTAGTCCTGTCCCACCTCCAAATGTCACATTTTAAGGTATCATACCTTTGTATACACACACACACACACACACACACACACACACACATACACAAACACACAAACGCACATTGGTATTCCCTTCACCTAACCTCATACTAATAAAAGTTTCATAAGTTACTATTATTGTTTTCCATATTGGCATGTAAATAGTTCAACTTTGATAATTCCCTTATGATTTCTTTCCCATGTTTACCTTCTCATGCTCCTTGATTTTGAATGTCAAATTTTCTGTCCAGTTATGGTTTTTTCAGCAAGAATACTTGGAAGTCCCGCACCTCACTGAATGACCATATTTTCCCCTGGATCATTATACTCAATTTTTCTGGGTAGGTGATTCTTGGTTTTAATCCCAGCTCCCTTGATGTCCAGAATATCATATTCCAGGACCTTTGATCACTCAGTGTAGAAGATGTCAGATCCTGTGTTATCTAATTGTGTTTCTACAGTATTCAATTTTTTCCTCCTGGCAGTCCGTAATATTTTCTCTTTGATGAGGGGTTCCAGAACCTGTCTATAATATTTCTAGGAGTTTCCTTTTGGGGATCTTTATGAAGAGGTGATTGGTGAATTCTTTCAAGTTCCATTTTGCCTTCTGATTCTGAAACATCAGGGCAATTTTCCTTGAGAATTTCTTGAAGTATGCTTTCCAAGTTCTTTTTTTGGTATTGGCTTTCAGGTAGACCAATAGTTTTCAAATTGTTTCTCCTGGATCTATTTTCTAGTCAGTGGTTTTTCAAGAAGATATTTCACATTGCTTTCTATTTTTTCATTTGTTTTTACCTGTATAATTGTATCTTGGTTTCTCATAAAGTCATTTGCTTCCATTTGCACCACTCTAATTTTGAATCAATTATTGCCTTCAGAATGCTTTTGAGATGTTTTTTCCATCTAGCAAATTCAACTTTTTAAGGCATTCTTCTCCTCAATGGCTTTTTGGGCCTCTTTTGCCATTTGAGTTAATCTGTTTTTTAAAGCGTTATTCTATTCTGTCAGATTGCATTTCTTGCATCATTATCATTTCTCTTCCCAATTTTCCTCTACTTCTCTTTTTTGGTTGTCAAAGTCCTTTTTAAGTCAATCTATGACTTCTAGGCAATCTTCAAGTTTCTTGGAAGCTTTTGGTATGGGAGTTCTGATTGTGTTGTCTTCCTCCTGTTACATGCTTTGATCCTTTTTGTCCCCAAGAAAGAATTCTAGAGTTTTATTGCTGTTTTTAGTGTGCTTCCTTTTCCTTATGTTGGCCAGTCAATTAATTGTTTAATTTTTTTAGCTCTGTGGAACTCTGCTTCCAGGGGGGAAGCTCAGTCCCAAATTTCTGGGGTTTTTAGAGATGTGTGAGCTATTGGGGGGTGCTGGAGCACCGGCCATCTTTGACTCACTAAAAGCACACCCCTGAACCATCACTCAAGACCACAATCCAGATCCAGGACACTCAATGCAAGAGACCTTGGCCTTTGTTCAATTGCTTTGGCCCCGCTGCAATCTGCAGGCCTAGGGCTCTGTAGCAGCCGGTGAGGTTGCTTTCATTTCCTAGGGGCATTTTTGCCTGGAAAGCTTTTTCCTTAAAAATTTAGCTTGAATTCCACTGACCTTTCTCTTAGCCTTATTTCTTCTGGTTTTATAAATGTAGACTTTGCCCCAGGTTCTGCCCATCCACTCTACTGTTGACTCCAACTGCCACTTCTCCAGACCTCCCTGTGGCCAAGCTGTGGTTTTTGGGTTTTGCTGGCCTCAGCTCCCAGCCTACTGCAATGAGCTCCACCTGCTGAACTGCCTTCAGCCAGAGATGTTTTTTCTCTATTTTTGTGACTTTTGGAGCCCTAAAATTAGTTTAGAGTTGCATTTTCTGGATATTTAAGGTGGCTGTGTGAGAGCTGCAAACCTTTGCTGCTTCCACGCAGCCATTTTGGTTCTTTCCTATAGCCTCATTCTCAATGGGTGCCTTTTAGCAGGATGTAGTTTCCTTCCTTATCTCTTTTAATTAGATCTAATTTTTTCCTTTATCTGATATAAGGATTGCTACTCCTGTTTTTTGTTCTTTAGCCGAAGCATAATATATTCTACTCCATCCTTTTACCTTTATCTTGTATGTATCCTATTGCTTCAAATGTATTTCCTGTAGACTGCATATTGTAGGATTCTGGTTTTCAATCCATTCTGCTATCCACCTCTGTTACATAGGAGAGTTCATCCTATTCTCATTCACAGTTATGATTACTATCTGTGACTTTCCTCCATCTTAGTCCCTACCCTGTGTTTATCTTTGAATCTTCTTTTTCCCTTATCCTCCTTAAGAGTTTTGCTTTTGACCACTACCTCCCTCAGTATTCCCTACCTGTGTTCCCCCTTCTTCATGTGCCCTTTCCCTTTACTACTGTTTCCCTCCATTTTAACCACTGCCCTTATTACATACCCCCTTATCTCTCCTTCTGCCTGTAGGGAACAATAGAGTTTTATTCTTAACAGAGTATATTATTCCTTCCTTGAACTCAAACCAATTCTAGTAAATTTCATACAGTCTTCCTCTCCCTCCCTCTTTCCCCTCTATTGTTATCAGTTTTGAGTCTTTTCATGTTAGAATCTAATCTTAATTGTTATATTGATCCTTCTTTAAGTCAAAACCAATGAGAATAAGCTTCATATGATGCTCATCTCCTTCCTTCCTGCCCCTCCAATTTAGTACGTTTTTATGCCTCTTCATGTGGCATAATTTAAAATTTTCTGCCTTATCCTCTTCTTTTCTCCCATTACAATCTCTTTATTCCCCTTAATTGGGTTTCTTTAAATCTTCCAATTAGTTCACTTATACCCACACCCACTATCGATGTATATCCCTTTTCAATGCTGCAATACTTATACAAATTTTGGTATGGACAGTCATCCTCTTTTCATATACGAATGTAAACAGTTGGCTGTTATTGAATCCCAAGTTATGTGCATGTGATGTCTGTGCGTGTATTTGTATGTGTGAGTGTGTGTTTTTATTATTTACTTTTTATGTCTGTCTTAGGTCTTGTAAGTGGTGATTGAATTTTTCATTGAGTTCCGGTTTTTTTCATTGGAAAGTCTGGAACTCCTTTATTTCATTAAATGACCATCTCCTTGCCTGAAATATTATGCTCAGTCTTGTGGGGTAGTTGATCTTTGTTGCAGTCCTAGTTCCTTTGTTTTATGACATATCAAATTCCCTTCTCTCTTGTCTTTTACTGTAGCAGCTGCTAAGTCCTGTGTAATCCTGATTGTAGTTCCATGATATTTGAATTGTCTTTTTGGCTGTATGCAGTATTTTCTCCTTGACCTTGAAGCTCTAGAATTTGGCTACAATATTCCTTGGAGTTTTCAATTTGGGATCTCTTTCAGGAAGAGATCAGTGAATTCTTTTAATAACTACTTTACCTTCTGATTCTAGGACCTCAGGACAGTTTTCTTTGACGATCTCTTGGAGGACGCTGTCCAGGGTGGTTTTTCATCATGGCTTTCTGGGAGGTTGATAATTCATATGTTATCTCTCCTTGATCTCACCTGAACTGTTTTCCAGTTCAGTTGTTTTTCCAGTGAGATATTTTGCACTTTCTTCTAAATTTCAACCTTTGTGTTTTGTTTGAGTGACTCTTGCTGCATCATAAAGTCCTTAGCTTCAATTTGATTAATTCTAATTTTTAGTGAATTATTTTCCTCAATTGGTTTTTGAAGCTCCCTTACCATATGTTCAGTTTTCATTTTTAGGGAGGCATTTCTCCAGTTAGATTTTGGACCTCCCATCCTTGTTCTCCAATTTTACTTTTTAAAGATTTATTTTCTTCAGTGAGTTTTTTTTCTTCCAATTTGGTCACTGTAGACTTAAATTTATCTCCAACAGGGAGTCTAGGTGGTGCAGTGAATAGAGCACTGGCCCTGGAGTCAGGAGTACCTGAATTCAAATCCGGCCTCAGACACTTAACACAAAAAAACTAGCCATGTGACCTTGGGCAAGTCACTTAACCCCAACTGCCCTCCAAAAACACAAAAAACAAAAAAATAATAAATTTATCTCCAACCTCTCTAATTTCATTTGTAAAATCCCTCTTGAGATCCTCCAAGAATGGTTTTGGGGCTTGAGACCAATTCACATTTCCTTCTGTGGTCTCCAGTGTGTTATAGAGTCTGTGTTGCCTTCTGAATTTTGTTGTTCTTGCTCACTATAAAAAGATTTGATGGTCCTAACCTTAGAATCCTTCTTCTCCATTGTGATGGTCTATGTCCTGTATTTTTGAAATAGCTATCTGATTCTGGAATGCAGAAGTATTTAGCTTCTGAGGCTGGGAAGTAGGGGTTTGGGTGTTCACTTTGTGAGCTCTAGCTCTGAGTGTCTAGACTGAGGCCAAATCGAGGACTCTTAGGGCTGCAGTCTTGCTGATTTCTCAGGTGGTACTAAAGCACTGCTGGGCTTGTGTTGTTAGTGCTTCCTGGATCCACCCCCCTGGGATTAAACTCTTTACTCTCACTTCCCCCTTCCTCAGTGATTCCCAAGCCTGAGGCTGTTTGCATTAATTCGGGATTTTACTCTTGGTGGGGCATTTGTCTCTGGACTTTTCTTGATCAGGGTTGGGGAATCAGAGCAATTAGGCTTTATTTCTCCATCTTGATTTCTGGAAGTTCAGATATGTAATTTTTAAGCATCCAGACTGCAGGTTGGTGGCCTCTGGAGAAGCTTCTGGTCCTGCTGCTGGCCCTACATTTTCTCTTACGCAGCTCCCAAAATTCTCTGTCCTTTGGGGGGATGGCTGCAAATCGCCCTTGAGTCTGCTGGCTGGTGCTCCTTCTCACTCGGCTGTAGTCTGCTCTCAGATCTGTGGTAGTGCAGCCATGTGTGCTCTGCGTGCCCCCCAACCAGATCTGAGTAGACACTTTCACGTGCTTGGAATCTGCTAAGCTCCATCTCCCAATGGGGTCTGTCACTCTAAAATCCATTCAAATTCACCTTTTAGCATTTAGCAATAGAATTCTTAGAGGAGTATTGATAAGTTACTGATTCCTTTCTGCTATCTTAGCTCAACCCCCTTTTTTTCTTTCCATTTTTATTGTGGTGATGTGGGTCTCCTTAAGTATTAGATATCTTCTTTCCCTGCTTCTTTGAGAGTGAAGAACCTCAGTCCAGGTATAATCTGCAGAAGCTACTGATCCTGCAAATTCATAAAAACTCAGAAGCTCACAGATCCTTAGTAGCTCCTTTCCCTGGCGTCTTTCTCTGTCTCTCTCTCTCTCTCTCTGTCTCTCTCTCTTTGGAGTAGGTGTAGGATGGACATTGAAGAGTTCTTTCAATAACTACTTTACCTTCTGATTCTAGGACTTCAGGACAGTTTTCTGTTTAAGGAATGTAATGATATACTCTTGGGCCCTTGGGTTCACAATCTAGATGTCATCCTGGATTCCTCAGTATCTCTCATTCCTCAAATCCAAGTTATTTCTGAGGACTGACAATTTCACCTTTTCCACATCTCCAAAATATATCCCCTTCTCTCCCCTGAAATTGCTACCACTCTAATGAATATCCCCCATCACCTCACACCTTGATTACTGCAATAACCTCTACATATTCAAGGGGATGAAGATGCAGTAAAAACTTTAGCCAAGGTAGAAGCTTTTCTTTCCAATGTTATTCTATCTCTGAGGATTTAGCGGGAATGCTACACTTGATGTAACTTCTCTGAAATTTCTTTAGTTTTTAACTTGCTGTATAATTGATAGATAACCTCAGCCTTCATGAGTAAGCTTCCTATATAACGTTTCTTCACTTAAGTGTACTTTTAACATGGAATATAAAACTGATGATTAATTAAGACTTATTCCAAGTTTGTTCAGGTATTAACAAATCTTACTTTAAGGGGAATGGGGTGACTTGATTGGATAAATCAATCAACTTCAACTTTACAAAGCATGGTGAGGAATTTTATTCTCTACATCATTTCATTAATTGTGCAAACATAAGATATATTCAGTACAATATCTTTTGAGTAGTCTGCCTGTTGTTCACTTTGTATTGTTATTGTTATGACATGTACAACATATGTGTGTAATATATTTGCTTGAAAATTGTTTAAGCTTGACATGCAAATAATGATTATTTGTTCAATCACTTTTCTTTGATATGACAATGTCTAGTTATTTACAAAGCTTTTAGTATCCTTCCCTCATTTGAATATTTTGAAAATCAATGTGTTAAGCTCTTTAGAAGAATGCCACCTCTTGAAAAATGTCCTCTTTGTATTCTGGTATTTCCGTATTTGAGGAGAGGATGCCATTTATAATTTCTCATGCAACTCATGATGATATTAGTAACTAAATGTGATGGCTTGTATTTAATGGAAAAAAGTTTTCTAAAGTCATTTAAGTATTTTTAAAAATTGTCTTCTTTCTCTTTGCAGCCTTGTATATTCTTGCTATAACTTCAGTTAGCTGGGTCTTTTACTAAACTTTCAATAAACCTGATATTTATTTATCTGCTTCTTGTTTTTTTTTCAAGGCTTGAGTTATTGTTTATTACTTCTCCAGATCCTTGAAAATGATCAGTCAGTCAATCTATAAAAATTTATTAAGCACCTACTATGTTCAGGCATTGTGCAAAGCACAGAGGATACAGCAAAAGGTAAAACAGATCAGTTCCTGCCCTCAAGGGGCTCACATTCTTTTTTTTCTTTTTTTAAAAAATTTATCTAGTTTTTTCTTTTTTACCAGTGACATGTAAAAACAATTTTTATGATTGTTTTTAAAACTTTGAGTTCCAAATTTGAAACCACTCCTTCTCTTCATTTTGTATCACTCAGACGCCTTCCATCATTCACTTTCACTCCATCTCCCATGAAGAGGTAATCTTCTTTTTTTTTAATTTAGTTTTTATTTGTTTTCTTGTTTACATTATTCATTTTCATTACATTTTTTGAATTACACATTTTCTCCCCGTCTTGCTCCTGCCATAACCCCATAACAGCAATCCCACTGTAAAGCCCCTCCCCTGCTCTGCTCTCCTATTTTCTGGTAGGGCAGGAGGATTCTCCTTATCCCAGCCCCTGTATATCTTAATTC
>JAQQSW010003537.1:0-14666 GCA_028646575.1 Pseudocheirus occidentalis | reverse complement strand
TCCTACATCCCGGGAACTGCAGAGGCAGGATCTGGCCACAAGAGGATGCCATTGCCTCTTTCATCAGCCGGAGATTAAGTGAATTTACGTGAGAAATGCAAACTCCCAGTTTGGTGACCAGGGAGTTGCAGGAGGTGGGGGTGCCAAACCTTGTGATGGAGAATTTTATCAGATTCTCCACTGTGGAGCTGGAACCTTAGGGGTGCCATGAAGGTGCTAAGATGCTGGAAAAGAGCTCTATGTTTGAAAGAAAAAAAATGAAATTCAGAACAAAACTACTTTGAGTTTACCATTGTTACTGATCATGTATGATGAGCATCTGCCTTCCCACTGAGCTTGACTTTCAAAGTATTTATAAATCAGAAAGGAGCTGACAGAATGGTTTGACTCAACTGGAGGTCAATTCAGCATATTATATTTTGCTGTTATCTTTGGAAAACAGTAGGCTTTTTTCTATGTATATCCTGAAGAATTTCTAGAATTATGTCCTCTATAAGTAGGAAATGACCCACACCTAGGACTGGAATGCTGAGCATCTCTTATTGCTCAGGTTGTCTTCTCACTGGTGGAATTTGGGAGAGTGCCTTCTTCAGTCTGCCATCTTGGCACCAGAAGTGTCCCAATTTACAATTTCATATGCAATATTGCCTTATTCCATAAATCAAAACTAAAACTGAAATAAAAGAACACTGATTGTGGAGTGGGTGAGCCACATTCAGATTCAACCTCTACTGTTTACTACTAGAGTGACCTTAGCATAGGAAAATAAAAAATTTACCAAGGAAAATAACTCCCTAAAAGTAGAAATGGCCAAAGACAAAAGGAAATACAAAAGCTGATTGAAGTAAATAATGCACTAAAAATTAGTCTTGGACAAGTTAAAACTAGTGACACTATGAGACGTCAAGATATGATAAATGCAATCAAAGAAATAAAAAAATGAATGAAATGTGCAATTTCTCATTGGAAAAAATAGATAACTTAAGAATTATTGGACTACCTGATAGCCATAATTATAATAATAAGAAAACCTGGACAATAACTTTCAAGAAATTATAAAAAAAACTGCATTGATATAGTGGAACCAGAGGGCAAAATAGAAACAGAAGGATTTCACTGATTACCACCTGAGAGAAATCCTGAAATGAAAACTCCCAGGACCATAATTTCAAGCAACCAAAAGAAACAATTCAAATATTGTGGCAATGTGCATTGCAAAGTGTGTACAGAACCAACGCTGCAGTGAAGTGGTACAATGAAACATGGGCACGTGTTGACAGAAATACCTTGACTTCATTATGCATTTGCTTTTGAATTGCTTTTAACTGGTTGTTGTGAATTCAAAAACCTTTTACTGTTGACAAATTTTACACCACTCCCATGTTCAGTTAGGAGACCCTATATGATGTTGTAGCCAACAGTTGAAGAAGCATTGTATTAGGACATAAAAACCTCACAACCAAATGCAGAAAAGCAGGAATAGTAACCATATCTTTTTCAGATAATAATTAAATAAAAATCATATCCAATAACAGATAGTAGAAAGATTAAAAATTAATTGGAAATTAAACAATCTGATCCTAAAAAACAAGTAGATCAGAGAACAGGTCATAGAAATACTCAATAATTACATTAAAGAAAATGATGAGACAACTTATCAAAATTAATGGGACGCAGCGAAAGTGGCACTTATGTGAAAATATCTTTAATTGCTTACATTAATAAAATAAAGAAAAAGCAGATCAATGAATGGAGCATGCAATAAAAAAAACTAGAAAAAAATTAAAAATCCCCAATTAAATGTCAAATTGGAAATCCTAAAAATCAAAGGAGAGATTAATAAAAGTGAAAGTAAGAAAGCAATTAATAAATAAAAGTAATAACAAAAGTAAGAAAATAATTAATAAATAAAACTGGAAGCTGATTTTATGGGAAAAGCTCAATAAAGTAGATAAAATCTCTGTTTAAATTTATTTTAAAAAGGAAAGAAAAAAATCAAATTAGTAGTATCAAAAAAGAAAGGGGTAAATTCACTACCATTGAAGAAGAAATTAAGACAATTGTTAGGAGCTATTTTGCCCAATTATATGCCAATACATTTGACAATTTAAATGAAATGAATAAATGTCTACAAAAATATAAATTAACCAGATTAACAGAAGAAATAAAATACTTAAATGACCCAATCTTAGAAAAAGAAATTGAATAAACCATTGATGAACTTCCCAAGAAAAAATACATAGGACTATATGGATTCACAAGCAAATTCTATCAAACATTTAAAAAATTAATCCCAATACTATATAAACTATTTGGTAAAATACACAAAGAAAGAGTCCCATAAAATTCTTTTTATGACACAAATGTGGTGCTGATACCCAAATCAGGAAGAGTCAAAACAGAGAAAGAAAACTATAGATCAATTTCCCCAAAGAAAATTGATGTAAAATTTAAAATAAAATACTAGCAAAGAGATTACAGCAAGGATTATACATTAGGACCAGGTGGGGTTTATAATAGGAAAGCAGGGCTAGTTCAATGTTAGGAAAACTATTGGCATAGTTGACTATACTAGTAACAAAATTAACAGAAATCATATCTCAATAGATGCAGGAAGAACCTTTGGCAACATATATCACCCATTCCTATTAAAAATATTAGAGAACATAGGAATAAATGGAGCTTACCTTAGAATAAGTAATATTTATCTAAAACCATCAGCAAATATGAATTGTAATGGAGATAAACTAGAAGCCTTCCAAATGTAATCAGGGATGAAGCAAGGATGTCTATTATCACTTATATTGTTTAATATTATACTAGAAATGTTAGATATAGCAACAAGAAGAAAAAGAAATGGAAGGAATTAGAATAGACAATGAGGAAACAAAACTATCATTCTTTGCAGATGATACAATGTTATACTTAGAAAATGCTAGAGAATCAACTAAAAACTGCTTGAAATTATTAACAACTTTAGCAAAGTTGCAAGATACAAAATAAATTCATATAAATAATTGGCACTTTTATATATCACTACCAAAGTCCAGCAGCAAGATATAGTAAGGGAAATTCCATTGAAAATAACTATAGACAATATAAAATACTCAGGAATTTACCTCACAAGACAAACTTAGGAACTATATGAACACAACTAATAAAACACTTTTCATACAAGTAATGTCAGGTATAAACTATTGGAAAATATTTAATTGCTCATGGGTAGACCAAACCAATAAAATTTAAAAAATGACAATTACACCTAAATTAACCTCTTTATTTGATGCCATACTGATCAAACTATCAAAAACTTATTTTACAGAGCTAGAAAAGATAGTAACAATATTCTTATGGAAGAACCAAAGCTTGAGGATATGAAGGGATTCAATAAAAAAAAAGGCAGGGGCGGCTAGGTGGTGCAATGAATAGAGCACTGGCCCTGGAGTCAGGAGTACTTGAGTTCAAATCTGGCCTCAGACACTTAACACGAAAAACTAGCCGTGTGACCTTGGGCAAGTCGCTTAACCCCAACCTGCCCTGTTAAAAAAAAAAAGGCAAAAAGTTTGGTCTGGTTGTAACATCACAAACTGTATTACAAAGCAGTAATTATCAAAGCAATCTGGTACTGACTAAAAATGGAGTGGTGGATCAATGGAATAGATTAGTTACAAATTATACTATGGTAAATGACCATACTAATCTTGTATATTAAAAACACAAGATCCAAACTTTTGGAAGGAAACTTCATTATTTGAGAAAAACTGGAAAATAACATAACAAACACTAAACATCTCATACCATGTAGTAAGATAAAGTCAAAATGGGTTCATGGTTTACACTTAAAGGGTGATATCATAAACAAATTAAGAGATCATGGAAAAGTTTATCTACCAGATTTATGAATGAAGGGAGAATGTAGGACCAATGAAGATACTGAGAGCCCTACAAAATATAAATTAGACAATTTTGATTATATTAATTTAAAAGTTTTTGCAGAAACAAACCATGCAACCAAAAATATAAGGAAAGCAGAAAACTGGGAATTTTTTTTTTGCAACAAGTATATCTGATACAGGCTTCATTTCTTAAATACATAGAAAACTGCATCAAATTTGTACAAATACAAGTCAGTTTTCAGACAAAGAAATCAAAACTATAGTCATATGATATCATGTGTATAAAATTATTCTATGCAAATTTCTATTTATTGATTCTTTTTCTGGATGCACATGACATCTTTCTTCAAACAACCTTTATATTTATTTTGGGTATTTATAATAGTAAAAATATTTTTCCTTCAAAAACATTTTTAGAAACATATTGCTGTTACTGCACATGATTTTCTCTCAGTTCTGCTCATTTCACTCTTCATTATTTTGTTCAAGTCTATCCATGTTTTTCTAAATCATTGAGTTCACCGTTTCTTATACACAGTATTTTTTCCTTCATGTTGTCTTCATGTCCCTTCCAACCATAAGCATATAAGAAAACCCCATTAGGGTTTTTATGTTATGCTTTCCCAATGAGAGACAACCCTGATAGACCAGAAATGTGGAAACTCTTTTCTATGGGATCTGGCTAATATAGAATACAATTGTAAAGGGAACAATGGAAGGATGAAAGAACATAACATGGGATAGTAGGATTCCAAACTGATGTTCTGATATTAGAAAATAATCCTCTGACATTCTCAGAGATGTACTTCATATTCAAATAAATACAGGTTTTAAGTTAGTAATAGCTACTTCACCTTAGAAATTATTATCTTTGAAGATCTTTTAATGGGAAGAGCTTCTAACCACAAACAAGGTTGAATTTTTGTTGTTTTTCTTTTGGAGTTCAGTTTCCCAGCCTCAGACTAAATTGTAAACATTTAAAGGATTAATCCCTGGCAATCCACAGCTGTAGCTCATTAGATGCTGAGGCTTGAGGGCTTTCATGCCTTTGGGTACTAAGCCTGTGAGATGCCAAATTTTGGTTATGCATGTGGGCTCTCTGTGCATGGAGTGTGGGCTACTCATGTGGGCTCAGTCAATCAGTTAATGCATGTGGACTACACACATGGGCTGAGCCCATCCCCTATCAGATGCCAAGTAAAAATGTATATAGACTGGAAGCCTGATATTGCCTTGGGGCTCACTCACTGGAAGAATACTTCACCTGAGAACTCTTGAGAAGAGGAAGAGGAGACTCCAGGTAGCTGTCCTTAAAGGCCTCCCTTACCCTCCTCTCCCCCCCTCCCCATGAATGTGAACCCAGGAGAAGAGAAGAGAAAATGAATATGAAGAAGAAAATGAACATTGAGTATGGAGCATTGAGGAGGCTAGTGGTGGGAGCAGCAACAGAGGCTCACTGAGGGAGCCTCCTGGTTGTGAAGGTGAATTGAGCTGAAGGACAGAGACCTGTCCATGGGAAAGAGGCTTAGCTTAAACCTCTTTTAAGAGATGTTATCAAAGAAACTCCAGCTTTAAAAGTGATTCACAACTGGTGCTGGTAATGTGTGTAAATATTGTTGTTGCCTGTAGTAGCAAGCACCCTAGCACATCCAGAATGGCTACTAGCACAGATTCTTTTCTGCTTTTCTAAAGGAAAGCAACACAAAAAGGGTTAACAATCTTAGTTTAACCAAACATATATCATTTACCTAGTTCAAGGGGAAAAGTAAGCACCCTGAACTTTAGAGAATACAAACAGAAGTTGTAAGCAGACAAAAATACAGCCAGAGAAAATAAAACAATTCAGCAGATGAACAGACAGGGCTTCTGGCTGTCTGGATATCACATGCATACAGGTAGACACCAGAGACAGAAGCACCAACATCTGGGTTTTCAAAGCTGGGGGACTCAATGGCTGCCCAGAGTCTCATCTGGCCAAATCACACAACTTGTCCCAAAGCAAGGCTCCAAAGCAAAATCTCATCTCAGAGGTATATATAGCCTTCTCCAGGATCAGAGAACATCACAACCTTTGTGACCCCCATTAACTACAAAGTAACAAAAGTTGCACCTTCCTGAAAAATAAGCCTCCCTCAAAGCAAGCTTCTCCTACGGTCTCTGCTCCACCCTTCAGCAAACTCTTCCCATCACAGGTTCCATGTAATCACATTCAAACTATTAGGGAGCTGTGTTTATTTTCTTATATTGAGGAAAGGTCCTCACATTCACCTAGGTCTATTAAGAGGCAGGGAAGATATTAATAATCCCATTACTATTACATTGCCTTGTTAAGCTTTTTTTTCCCAGAGAAAGAAGCTGCAGGCAATAGCCTCCTGGAACCTGCTATCAGGTAGAAGCAGGGAGAGCTTAGAGTAGAGCAGTCTGTTCCTCTGTGTGCTGAGACAAGGAACAAGAGCAGACAGGTGCCTGCATCAGGTTCCAGGCAGGAGCCAAAAGTGTTTAGACCACAGAGGAGGAGCCTCATGGCTCGGAAGTCAACCCCTAGTCAAGATGAAAACTATGCAGAAATTAGGAGCAGTGAGAGTGTCAGGTGGGAGCCTTCAAAGGCAGTGTGATGAGGATACACACACCCCCAGAGGACTTTGCTTGGACATTTTGTTTAGATTGAGGGGATTTTAACCTACTGTGACCTAAGAGTAGAGGGCGTTTGTGATTTCTACTACCCCTGTGGATGTGTTATGGTAAGGGAAGACCCTGGCCTGGGACTCCTGATTGTATACACAAGTATTTTGAGGAATGGCTATGTTATATATTGAATGTAATGATGTGATCACCCTGAAAATAAGTTGTTATGTTGTTATGAATTGTTATGCTTTAGTTTTTTGAATAAGGTTCAGTTCTGAATAAAGAGAGTGTCCATTATACATTGCAACTAGATCCTTAAAATTATTCACAGCTACAGCCTTCAAGTGTGTTATATTGATTGGCTCTATACAACTCTAGGATGCAGAGCAGTAGCTAGCACAGAATAAAGGGACCTTTGCCTCTAGGTGCTGACACTTGAGGGCAGCTAGGTGGCATAGTGCCTGGCCTAGAGGTCAGAAAGATTCAGCTTCCAGAGTTCTAACTTGACCTCAGACACTTAGTAGCTGTGTGACCTTGGGTGAATCATTTAATTCTGTTTACCTCAGTTTCTTCATCTGTAAAATGAGTTGGAGAAGGAAATGGCAAACCACTCAAGCATCTTTGCCAAGAACATCCCAAATTAGGTCATGAAGAGTCTACAAGAGCAACAAGCTGAGGGTGGCAAAGGGTATGCCTTCTTAGTGGGAGGTGGCTTTCCTCACAGGGTGGTATAATGGTAATGTAATTTGAATTTGAAGATCCCTTTGTATTGGCAAAGGTAACAGGTACTTAGCCCTTAGAAATTAATCAAGAAGATATGAATCCCTATTGCTGACATAACAGGAAGGGTTTGGCTGAAACAGGAAGCTAATGCAATATTGTATATAAGGAAAAACCCAGAGAGGGAGAGTCAGAATTTCTTGGGACAAGGATCTGAAGGCAGAAGCTGCAGCTGGAGAAAGAATTTCTCTCAGCAGCATCTGAAGGTTGGACTGCTACTGCTGGACTGAGAATTAAGAAGAAAAATGAGAATAGGTAACTGAGACAGATCTTCTTGAAGCAAACTCCATGGAGGCTGAAGAGGAGCTGAGGAGGCCAAAGAAGAAAGCCCTTCCCAGGCTGGAGAGAATGATTTTGATTTTGAAAACCTGGATGGAGTGATTTTGATTCTGGGAGCCAGCTAAAGCTTCTGACAAGTCTGAGGGCCAGCTGGAGCTGCCAAAGGACTGAAGAAGCATGACTGTGAAGGATTTAAGACTTTGTCTGTTTGTGGCTTTGTTAAGCTTCCCAGAAACAGAGACTGTGAAGCATTTGAGATGGAGTGGACTGTGTGAGCTCCAATGTGGAGCAGGAACTGCACAGACAGCTAGACAAGCACCTGGGAGTTGTCTGCCTTTGAACCCAGGTGACAGTTTGGTGAATCCAAGTAAGATCTGGGACCATGGAAGAGGATCCAGGGAATGTGAAAAACCACCCTGAGTCAAACTGAAAGAAGACTTTACTTCTATACTGTGTACTGACTGAGAAATTGTAAATTCATTAGTGACCTTGTGTCACTGCATACCCAGGGCAGCTGCTAGCACAGGTTCTTAGATATGCTTTTCTAAAGGAAAGCAATTCAAAATGGGTTAACAATCTTTCTTTAATCAAACAAACATATCATTTATCTAGTTCAGGGGGAAAAGTCAGCAACCTGAACTCCAGACAATACAAACCCAAGTTACAAGCACAAGTTACAAACACACAAAGAAATAGATCAGCAGATGGGCTTCCAACTATCTGACCATCACATCCATTACCTATTCAAGTTACCAGAGAGGGAAGCACCAACATCTGGGTTTTGCAAAGCCAGGGGGCTCAACAGCTTCCCAGAGTCTCATCTGGTCAAATCACACAACTCTTCTCAAAGTGAGGCCCAAAGCAAAGCCTCATATCAGGGCGTATATATAGGCTTCTCCTGGGTCAGCCCTCTCGACCCACTGTCCAATTACAAAGCAACAAGGTGTGGCCATTCCCCCCCCAAAAAACAAGCTTCTCACCATGGGTTCCACGTGAACATTCTTGGAGCCACTTAAGCAAAAGGGCTAGGGGCAGGAAAGAGCTTCAGATTCCCATTACACCTAGGGTTGGAGGGTCTGTGTATTTTCTGATGATTTGAAGGATGATTGAATGATAAAGTTGATATAATGATCAATAGACTAAATGATTGTACTTAGTGATTGATGACTGAATAAGTGATTGATTGAATTAACTTGGTGTGCCCCATGAGTGGAGAATTTTGACTATTGTAGTTTGTGTTCCTTGAGGAGGCAAACCTCCTTAAGGATGATTGAATGACTGAGTTATTAAATGATTGTTATTTGTTGAAAACTTTGTGACCACTGTGGTGGAAAGTATGTGGCCATTTTCTGTGGTAAGTTGTTGCGAATGCTATATTTTGATTTTCTGTGATAGGTTTTTAACATTATGAATGCTGTATTTTGATTTTTCTATGAATGTTTTCCTTTGATTTGTTATGGAATAGAGTGTTCACTGCACTGTGTAAGCAGAACTTTAAAAGCTGTTCACAGTAGCATGCTTCTGAAAAGCTGCTAGTGATTGGCTTTACAAGGGGCTGCTATCTCTATGGTTTGCCTCACAGCTCTCACTTGATCTTCACTGCCAAATACTGCAACCAACTTTTGTTGCTATCCTTATTATCCCCTTTCCATGGTCCCCCTCTCTTAGTACATTCTTCCACTTCCCACATAGTAAAAGTCAAATTCTCTTTTCTCAGAATGACTACACAAACTATTAGATTATCTTCTCTGAATCTCTACTTTCTCTTTATGACTATTAGTCCTACTCCAATATCCCCAGGGGCTTTTTTCCACAAGTGAAATATAATCCCTAATTTCACTCTACTGACTCCAAAGTCAAAAGATAGAAGGTCCTGTTTTATCAACTGCTTACTAAATGTCACTAGACAGATGTCTTGGCTTTTATGTGCACTTATTTATTTACATGCCCTTTATCTCAGTTTAAATGAAATAAAAGGTTTATTAAGCCCTTACTATATGTAACCACTGTGCTAAGTACTAGGGATACCAATACAAGCTAGCATGACAATCCCTGTTCTCAAGGAGCTTACAGTTTAATAGGTGCAAGACAATGTTTATAGGGGGGTGGTGGCCAGGGAAGAGTGTCAAGGAAATCAGAGGTAATGGTTATTGGCCCCATGATTTGCTGACATATTGTCTCCAGGAAAGACAGTGTATACCCAGGGGTATTCCTGGAAAAATGGTGGCATGTCTGTTGGGGAAGTATTTGTACTACTACTTGTAATAAGACCCAAAGAAGGAATTAATAGTAATATAATTTTAATCCATCATTGTTGGCAGTTTGATCTTTTGATTTGCTTCTTTCATCAGTGATTTTAGCATCTCTTATAGAGGCACAGAGGGCAATTGAAGGTGAAATATAGATTGTTCATGGTCTGGAAAGCTTGCTACCTACTATTAAAGCTACTGTTAGGATATCATTAAGATATTTTAAACTAAGTATCATAGGTCACATAAAAGAACTAAGTAAGTGAGTGACTAGTTCCCAGACTAGTGCATGGACAGCATTCCTGTGATTCCAATATGCTCAGTCATCCTTTCAATTTCCTTGCCTCAGGACAAGTGTGCTACCTTCTTCCTTATATCTATGCCTTTTCCACAACATAATCCCATACCGCCTTTTTTCCAACTTGTATACCTTCCCTTTACTTCTTGGTTCCCCTTTTCATTTCATATCCCTTCCAAAACAGCTCCCAGTTAATTTGCTTATGTGAGAGGTGTCAGTGTCATTAAACTTCCCCCCCAACTGTGCCATTTCCCAAAGATAATATTCTCATTGTTGAATTTTACGCTCAGATTATTATCTATTCGAAGTGTCTTTCCAGCAGAAGTACTGATATAGCAGCCCTATGCATTATCCATTCAACTGATAATCCTAGACTGAAGAATAGACTTTCTTTATCTACTTGATTTTTACTCTGTGGAGAGTCAGTCTGAACACATTTGAGTGACCATGAGTCTCATTTAGGAAGCTCTTCAGTATTTGAGGGATTGGTACAAGCAGGTTAATACCATTTACAAATGAGAATATCTAGAGGATGTCTAAGAAGACTCTTTTGCATTTGTGCCGTGCTGGACATACTTAATGATTGTGTCTCTTCCTGAGGTTTTTCCCCTTTGTTTTATGCCACAGTTGATATTAATAAGTAGAAGGTCATCCTGTTAGATCTTTCAAGACATTTTGTATGACTTCTAAATATGCCGAGGATATACTTTGTTGGCAGAAAGACTTGGTACATATGATTTTTCTTATGATGTTGCAGATGTGGAAAAATGAGCATATGAATTCAGGTAGCTATTCACATTTTCTCAGTTTTTAATTTTTGGTGATGGTGGGAAAATAATAAATACAATTTTTTCCCTGAGAATTTGATATCCTCCTTAAGATATTTTGAGTAATTACTCCCCAGTTCTCTTAAAACTGTCTTTTCCTGCAACACAGATATCATTTCTGTATACGTGTTCTGGATAAGCTTATTGTCTTATCTTTATTCTCTTTAATGCTACCATAACTGCTGCCACTTTTGCCTGGTTTTTCACTGGGTATCCCCTTCTTTGCTTCCTTTTTCTCTTCCTTCATTATGCTTCCTTCCTCTTCCCTCTGAGTTGGTATGGAACAGTAGATAGGTACCTAGATTCTGAGTTAAGATGATCCAGGGCCAAATCCTGCTTCATATATTCTTTAGTAGTATGACCATGAGCAAGTTACTCAACCTTGTTCCTTAGGATTGGAGTTGATGGTCTCCTTTGTCCCTTTCAGTGCTAAATCTGTGATTTCACCATCTCTTCCTTCTTGCCTACTCCTCTTTGGAAGCATCACTCTAGAAGCCTGTGTGTAGGTCACCAAATTTCAGCACACTCTGAAAAGAGGATAGGAATTTAACAGTGGGAGAAGACTCAGGCTACAAGTCTAAGTCAGAAGAACAGAGGGGGTGGGGGAATGGATTCATAGACCACGCCAGTGCTAAGGCCCCATGGTATAAATGAAGACAGCAGCCATTTCCCTTTGTCTGGTTCTCAAGAGGAAGTAACAAGGCCTTCTACAATGATCTTCAGTTCTTGTGCCAAGAAACCTGATGTGTCAGTATTGTTGTTGTATATATCAAGCCAGCATTCTGCTGTGCGATCCCCTTGCCAGCCATACTATGATGACAAGATAGTGAGTGGCAATGAGAGGGAGAAAAAAATGACTTAGTGGTATTACTTGTAATCCTTTTTAATAGACCTGTGCAAGAGTGAAAGTTCCTGAATCCCTTTTCCATTGTGTTGAAGATCATGAAGATATTGTTGAGTGGACTTTAGAGGTGAAAATTTGGGGAACTGGTTCTGTGAAAGTTTTTCTTTAATAACGTGATTTGTTCTGGCTTGGTTGTGGTCTAGTCAGTAGATATGGGGGCTCATGAGCTCTGGAATGAGTTAAATGAGTGCCCCAAGTACCTTGGGCTATAGACTAACTGATTTGGAGGGGAAAGGTTGGGGGTATCTTAGAGCATTAATGTTTCTTGAATAATAATTGAATGACTCAGACAGGAAGGGAGTCCAAAGATGTTAGTACAAATAGTATCCCCAGGTAAAGCAAAGATACAGAAACAGATATAGATAACCAATGTAAGTAAATAACAATACTGAAGGTAAAGCTGAGATCTTCTCTAAAACCTTCTGTATCACAGTTCTGAATAATTTGAAAGAATGTAGAGAATTACAGAAAGAATAAGTAAGCAAAGGACATAGAGAAATGATCATAGTGCACTCTGATAATATTTTCCTTCCTGTAAAGACACCATAAAAAGCACATTCTCCTGATGCATTCTATTTTGATCTTATACCATATTTGATACCTGAAGAGCTCCCCTTTTACTGTTCTATTCTTGTGCTTTAGTGTTCTTGCAGTTGTTACATGCTGAGCAGAGGAAATACCATTGCTACACAAAATTAATGGTCTACATAGATCGTGCTCATTAGCTTCTTCATGGCCAAGAGATCTGTAGTTACCACACTAAACTTCTGGAGGAGTACCATTAATGCCATCTTTAAATCCTGATGACCTTTCATGTAGCAAGAAAAAATAATCAACAATGGAATCCTAGGCCATAGCCATCACACCTGCACTATAAGAAGCTTTGCTCACATTAATATAATTGGGCTGGACCACATTTGAGCAGGAAGAATAATAGCAAACAGTAGTAGAATCAGAGGCAGGCATGCTTTAAGAGGTCTTCATCAAAGCATGACCTCAAAGTAAGAGATATAACCATTTTATATGTAGGTAACAAGGACATCCAACAGCCCAACCCAGGGTGAAGCCATGGGAAATGAAGCTCTGTCTTTTGATCAAAAGCTTTTTCTTAACTCTTAGTCCAAGAGACAAAATGGAAAACAAAAATGGGCACTTGGGAGTGATGGCTACAGTCACTAATTTTAAAAATGACATCAATGCTCAGTGCAGAAAGAACTTTTGGTCTTTTTTTGATATCTTCAGGCTTACTCATGCTAATTAACTATAATTCATCCATAAAATAGTACCATTTTCACAAATAAATACTGCATTCAGTATAATTGGTGCCCCTTTATAGAAAGAGGAATTAAATTCACTTATTATTAAAGACAAATTCAAGAGCATGGACTTTGAAGCAAAGTTAACGCAGTTATATCAAAACTGATAAATTTTTTCACAGAGTGAAGTATGAGTAGCTTTGTATTAGTAGTATTGAGAATATTTTGAAAGCTACATTTGAGACCCTTCTGAAGAAAAAAAGAACAGTGTCTTGATAACAAAGTTTGTCTTAGGAAAGTGACCTCTTTACCTTGGCTTTTGAGGTTCACAAGTTAATAGATCTGGAGCTAGAAGGGACCTAAGAGTTCATCTAGATCAACCCTTTACTGTAAAATGGGGAAACTGAGGCCTAAAGAGATTAAGTAAATTGCCCAAGGTTACACAAATAGTAAATGACAAAGGTAGAATGAGTGAGGAGGAGTGACGGAAGAAGGTGAAAACATAAGCATGAAGTGACCAAACATATAAATGAACTCAAGGGATATGCTCAGAAGAAATTCAGAAAAAAACAGAAAGTTTGGCAGAGTAGATTGGAGTTCAAATCCCACCTCTGACTGATTGTGTGAACAGAGTCACACTTAATCTCTTTGAGTCTCAATTTTCTCAGCTTTAAAATGAGAGGGGGTTGAGGTAGATAACTTCTAAAGTCTTTTCTGACTTTACGTCACTGATCTTATGATGGATATGGCTCTGTACTTGGGAGTTTTAGCTCCCTTCAACTTGGTAGAGCCAGGGTATGGTGGACTCTGTGAGGTCTAACAGAACTACTGAGATGGAGTACTTAACTGAACCTCCACAGAAACCATGTGGATGATTCCACCTTCTTGATTCTTCTCTTCTCCCTTAAACCTGGTAAACTTCATATTTGTATATACTGATAGATAGCATGCAGCTGGTCCCAAATAGAGGCCCTGGCTTGTGATCCATCATTGTGACATTTCAGCCCTGGGAAACATGGCTACTCACAAGGGGATATAATACAGGAATGGAATTGCCAGGTTGGTGGGAGCCATGCATCAATAAAAGAAAGGGTGGCAGGACTTGGGGAAGGGGTGGGGGAAGGACTGATGGTTTATATCCTAGATCTGTTACTAGCAACTTGGATTCCACCCTCCATCAAGTTCAATCAAAATTCTTTTAAAATGTGTTTTCTTTTTCTTTTAAAATTAATACCTAGAGGTCATAAATTGCTGTCACTTGAGAATCATTTGGAAGCTTGGAACTCAGATGATATCCAGGTTGGTGGTTGTTTTACAGAGGCAGTCAACTCTAGAAGCAGGAGTGGTTTTAATTTAAATTGGTCAAGTGAAAAATCAAATGGTTTCTAATTATAAGGTGTAATGTTAATGAAATCAGAAGATCTTCCATGCCCCTTTCTATTGGCACCTACTAAAGGCACTTAGCACCTCAAAGGCTTAGCTCCTTACTTCCAGTTAACTCCTTGGGAGTAATTCACACCTGAACAGGGAGGGGCTCATCGCAGCAGGCTGG
>JAQQSW010003536.1:0-14666 GCA_028646575.1 Pseudocheirus occidentalis | reverse complement strand
CAGGAATCTACTGCTGATTGGCTTTACACATGGTGATATATTGATCTGATGCTTATATTGACCTTTCTTTAGATAACCAATCATTTCTGTCCAGACAGAATTTATTGGTTCTTAAGAACTTGGTTTTTATATGAATTGATGCTGAATGAGGTGAGCAGAACCAGGAGAACATTGTACATAGTTATAGTCACATTGTGTGATGACTAACCTTTGATAGACTTAGCTCTTCTCAGAAATGAAAGGTTCTAAGACAACTCCAGAATGCTCATCATGCAAAATCCCATCCACATCCAGAGAAAGTGCTACTTAGTCTGAGTGCAGGTCCAAGTATATTGTTTGCTTTTGGCGTTTTGTTTCTTCTCTCTTGTGGTTCATCCTATTGCTTCTAATTCTTCTTTACAACATGACTAATGTAAAAATATGTTTAATATGAATGTATATATAGAGCCTATATCATATAGCATGCTGTTTGGGGAGAGAAGGGGAGGAGGTGGAGAAAATTTAAAACTCAAAAGCTTGAAGAAGCAAATGTTGAAAGCTAAAAATTATCTAAAAAGAACTTATTTACTAGAAAAAAAGAGCAAGTCAAGAATTTTCAATGTGCAAGCAGATAAGGGAATGCAAGATATTTTAAGGAATAAGACATGTGGGCACCTGAGTAAATCTGGAAATGTTTTGTGGCACCTGAGAAGCATTAGGATTCTAAGAGGAAAAGGTGTGCAGGAGATGCTTTGCAAAGGTATGGAAACAGGAGGTATAATGTCAGGTTCAGAAAACTAGAATAGAAAAAGACTAAAGGTCATAGCAAGCAAGTTTGAAAAGATGTATTCAGTAACTAGGTTTTGCAGGTCTTTAATGCCAGGATATCAACTTTGGTTTTTTTGCTTACAAGCTACGACCCACTGAATAAATGTTTTGGAGTAAGGGAATGAAATTTTAGGAGTGTCAAGAAGGCATATGTATAGAGGCTGTATTTGAAAGGGAAAAAAGTAGAAACAAGGAGGCCAGTTAGGAAATTCCTGACTTAGTCTAGGCAAGAGAAAATGAGGACCTGAACGAAGAGCCTGATTGTGTGAATAGAGAGAATGAGATAGATGCAAAAATGTGGAAGCAGCATCAATGGGAATTGACATTTGATTAGTTAAGTAATTGGATATGTCAGGAATGTTGAAGGAGAATCAGGAGAGAGTAGTGTTACAGAAGCCAAAGGAAGAGAAAGGAAACGATCAACAGTGTAAAAAGTACAGAGAAGTCCAGTAAGATGAGTACTAATAAGAGGCTATTTGTGTGTGTGTGTTTTCGCAGTGAAGAGATCACTTAAAATCTTTTGAGAAAACAATTTTAGCTGAATAGTGGGATCAGAGGCCAGATTGCAAGAAAGGGGGTAAGAAAAGGTGATTCTTGGTTTTAATCCTAGTTCCTTTGACCTTTGCGATATCATATTCCAAGCCCTTAGATCTTGTGTTATCCTGATCATGTTTCTACAATACTCAAATTGTTTATTCCTGGCTGCTTGTAATGTTTCCTCCTTGACCTGTGAACTCTGGAATTTGGCTATGATATTGGTGGTAAGAAAAGGGAGTCAATAAGTACAGATGACTTTTTTCTAGGAATCTGACTGTGTAAGGTAAAAGAATCATAGGGTGATTTCTTGAGAGGGTAATGGGGTTCACTGAAAATCTTTTTAAGAATGATGGAGCCCTGGGAAAGGACGAAATATTATGATAAATTGATATTGAAAATGGTGTGGTCACAAGCTTCTAGAAGTAAAGAAAGGCAGTGGTATCAAAGGCACAAATGTAGAGTGATCTTGGTAAGAAGTTGTTCAGCTGTTTGTCAAAAATTATGAACAAGGGAGTGTTAATCATGAATGATATGGAGGGGTTTTGAGGTGTACATATATATATATATACTGGGATATATCATATAAATATATATATATATATATATATATATATATGTATACACACATATCTACACACATGTGCTGACCACTTCCTCAGTCAAGTGTTAAGTGAGGTCCTCTTCTAAGAAAGAAGAGGGAGAGGTTATTGAGTCAACCAACAATATTTAGTAAGTGCCTATCGTATATTTGGCATTATGCTAAGTACTAGAGGTACAAAGAATGACAAAAGACAATCCCTAATTGGGAGATAGCATAAGAATAACTATATACAAATAGATTAAATATAGGATAAATTAAAAAGTATTAGAATTAATGGTTAGTAGGGAAAGGTTTTCTGTAGAAGATAGAATTGTAGGTGGTACTTGAAGGAAGTCAGGGTAGCCAGGATATGAAGCTGAGAAAGAAGAGAAATCTGGTCATGGAGGGCAGCCACCAAAAATGACCAGTCAGGAGACTGAGTATCTTATTCAAGAAACAGCAAGGAGGCCAGTGTTACTGCTTCACCAAGTATATAGTGGGGTGTAAGAGGTAAAACTATTGGAAAGGGTGAGAGCAAGTGAGGAGTCGAGGATGATACTTGGGTTGCAAGCCTGGGTGCTGAACTGGGAGGTTGGTGGGAGCCTCAAGAGCAAGCGAGAAGTTAGGAAGGGGTAGGTTTTGGGGGAAAGAGTTCAATTTTGGATATATTGAATTTAAGATGTCTATGGTACATCTAGTTTGGGATGTCCAACAGATGTGAGATTAGAGATCAGCAAAGAAGTTAAAGCTAGATAAGGGGATTTGAAAATCATCATTATGGATATCATGATTGAATCAATGAGAGCTGATGAGATCACCAAATGAAATAGTATATAGAGAGAAGAGGGACCCCCACAGTTAGCAGATATGACCTAAATGGAGATCCAACAAACAAGATTAAGGATAACCAGAAGAGCATAGCATAGTGTGAGAGAAGTGAAGACAAGAGAAAAAAAGAGAAGAGAAGGGAACTGAGGAGATTTGGAATATGCTTTGTAAAAAGTATAATTGAATTAATCAAGAAAGAATAAAAATGTTACCATATAAGAATAAGGGTCAAGGTGGTATTAGATAACAAAAATGCTCACTGTAGTTAATTTGGTGTAATTGTGTGGCTTTCTTTCAGAAGGATGGTGGTTGGTGGAAGGCACCAAGGATTAGGTTTTGACAAGGCAATAGGATAAGGAGGTGGGGCTTTCAAACGTACAATATGGTACATCCTTGACCTGTTTAACCACAGGTTTATGTCTATGAAGACAGAAAAAAACAAATCTGTTGCTTTATTATTTTAAAGACCTGTGACTTTTGGTTTTATGGTGATTGACTATATAAAGATAGTGATCTTCACTGATGCAGATTACAACTCATCTGCATTATTCTGTTATTTAATCGATAGCCAAAATATTCATCATCCTGTCATCAAGAGTTTCTTTGAATTTTACTTGGCAAGTCCTTAGGTAATAGGCATAGAGTTTGTCATGATGCCTGTACTTAAACCCTTTTTCCTCTTAGTAAGATCTGTTATGGGCAGCTTATTGGTGTGGTGGGGAGAGTACTAGACCTGGAGTTGGGAGGATTTGAGTTCAAATCTGGTCTCAGACACTTACTACCTGTGTGACCCTGGGCATGTCACTCAACCAGGTTTGTTTCAGTTTCTTCTGGAGAAGGAAATGGCAAACCACTCCAGTATCTTAGCCAAGAAAACCAAGAAGAGATAGACATGACTAATCAACAAAACAATGGCAAATATCTGCTATAGCTTACAGAGAGTTTGCATAGCCTTTGAGAATCCAGAGTTATATCCTCACCATAATGAAGTATCATAGAATTTTAGTGAACTGTTATTAATATTAATCTAAAACAATATTAATAGCTACTTTTTAGTATAGTACCACCACTGCAATGAATACTACTAAGAATTGACCTGTTTGTTTACTTTCTTTATGTGAAAAGTAGTGAAAAGAATGATCGCAAAATCCATTTGCAAACATCTAGAAGATAATAATGTAGCCGTATTAACCAGCATGGCTCTGTAAAAGAAAACAACAGGTTTTCAGGTTAATCCAATCTACCTGTATGACAGAATCAGCTCTGAAAAATGGAAAGGAAATGATAGATGTAATCTGTCTTAATATCTTTATTTTTACAAAGCTTTTCATTCTGTATTATTTGACCCACTTAACAATACATGAGGAAAAACGTTATCTGTAGCTCCGAGTTTCAAACTTTTGATGAGATGTAACACTTCTGATTTCTTTTTAATTTTTAGGTAGTTTGGGGTTGGAGGCTGGAGGTAATAGACCAGGCTCAAATTAAACAAATCCTTTTATTTTGAAGAATCCCTGAGAAAGCCTGAGTGTCCATGAAAATAAGCAATTGTTTTAGGTAAACATGAGGGTGAGGACAATATCTTTTGCCTTTTATGTCCTTTGAAGAGACTAACTCAATTCTAGGAAAATATTAGTTCTATTATTGTATTAGTATTTCTACTACTATTAGTACACTAGTAGTTTAATAGATTTGAATTGAATTAATAAGCAACCAAATATTAAGATTATACAGAACTAATATACTATGATATAATATATTATACGCCATTACTGGGTGGAGAGATAGTCTGCCACAGGTTTGATAATATTACTTTTTGGAGAGGGTTGACATCACCCCAAAGAGTACAGGCCAGAGAAAGGAATAGGGACATTTGCATGGTCATAGTAAAGAATGATGAGGCACAGAGATGACAGCTAGGAGCAGTTTGTTGGGGATGTTAGCTATCCTTCATTACCTGAGGCAAAGCCCTAGTCACCTTACCCCTAGGGATAGCTCTGGGGCTATTCCTATCTTTGGAGGCTTATGTGTGTAGAGTGGTTGCTAAAGGATCAGAGTCAATGTGTCCTCACACAGCTCTCATGACTCCATCTTCCTTCCTCCCTCAGCATTCACAATGAATAGACTTTCTGTTGTTGTGTTTAGGTCATATTTGCTTAGGTCATATTTGAGTCTTTGTGATCCCAGTTGGGGTTTTCTTGATCAAGATAATGGAGTGGTTAGCAATTCCTTCTCCAGTTCATTTTACAGATGAGGAAACTGAGGCAAACAGGGTTGCGCCTTGTCCAGGGTCACACAACTAGGAAGTGTCTAGGACTGGATTTCAAATAAGGAAGTTTAGTCTTCTTTATTCCAGATCCAGTATTCTATCCACTGTGATACCTAGCTGCTCCAAATATGCCAGTAATATTTTTATACTTTATTGCCCAAGTTAAAACTTCAGTTGTTTAAATAATGATATTTCACCAAATATCTGTATGAAAATTGAAGAGCCCAATTTGAATGTCCTTTATGCCTATACACATCAGCTTTGCCATGCTCATAGAGCTTATTGGAGAAAGAAATGGCAAACCATTTCAGTTTTTTTGCCAAGAAAACCCTAGGACATCATGAGTATACTATGTATGGTCTATGAGATCAGAGTCAGTCCTGACTGAGCCACTGAAAAGCAACAATAACAAACTCATAGGAGGCAGAGATTATACTACATGAGAAAAAAAGAAATAAAAATAAAGCAAGCAAGCATGATACTGCAAGTATAATAGAATGTTTCCTACTTAGATGCATAAATGGTAGACAAGAATCAAATAATTATTCATTCATTATATTCAGCATCATACCTGTATTATAGTTACAGTCCCCTCTTTGAGACTCTTAGGATTTGGTAAACTTTATTTAGGACTCAATGGTGGGTTGAAAGAGTTAGAAACAAAGACCTCCAGAAAAAAATCAAGTGGAAAAAAAATCTTATTTTAATCTTCATCTTAATAAAAGAGTGAAATACTATGCAAGTGGAAGCAGCAATTGTATTGGATTTGGTATTAGGACACCAGTATTTAAATTCCAGTTCTTATTCTTACTGGCAGAATGGTATGGAAAAGCACTCAACTTCTTTGAGCCTCAGTTTCCCTATATGTAAAATATGGGTAATAAAAACTTACACTATCAAAACAATTATAGCTTCTAAGCTATAAAACCCTGAATACTCCAATGGATTCACGATATACTGGTGCCCCTGCTGCAGGCCAAAGCCAACCCATCCTATTTTATCCCTTGCAATTCTTGGCCATGGCTATCCTTAAATCTTTCATATGTCCTCCAATGTACTCTACAGGCTGTTCTATCATTCTTTTTGAAAATATTGAAGGCACAACATGTTATTTTAAAAGTAACATCTAAGAAATTTATCATAATTTTAAGAAATTTTTATAATGAACATATAGGCATACTTCATTGATTTTATTTTTACATAATGTGTTAAATGAAACTATTATATATAACTGGAAATTGCTTTGATGAGTCTGTGTGTTTTGTAAATCTTTTACTGAGAATATGGTATGATTTGATCAGTGGAAATGATATTAAAAAGATGCATTATCATTGACTTTGCTGATTTACAGTAAGAACATGGTATCTCTCCATCTGCCTTTTAGCTAAAATCTTCTGTTTGTTGTTTTGCCAATTAAAATATGAACTTCTTGGGAGCAGAGGTTGTCTTATTTTTCTATTTTTATTTCTGGTAATTAGCAGTATTTTATGTATAGTTACATTTTTAATAGATGCTTTTTTATTCATTCATTTATACTCATTGCTTTTAGCTCCTTTCTATGATTAACTTCATATCTTGAATGTATTAATATAGCATTCCAGCTGCCTACCTATTTCTAATTTTTGACACATGGTCAACCCATCTTCTATTTCAGACATATTATTTCCTGATAATCCCACTTTTTACTCTTTCATCATAATATAATATACTGCAGCCTAATTATATATGTCATGCATCTTTCAATTGTCCTTTTCAGTTGTCATCTACAACTTTATTTTTAATGAGATCTTGGTGTTCTATGATTCATAGTCCTATAACATCATTAGGAAAACGCTACAATTAAGAAAATGGACTTTTGTAACTGCAATCTAAAAAGAGCATTGAAAACCCCGGGAAACTTCTGAAATGTAACCCAGGTTGATTTTCTAAATTGTGATCCCAACTCACTGCCTATCTGACCTTCATACACACACAGATACACACACACACATACACATGTGTTCACATTTACGTGTGTGTGTTTATATAGCCTTTTATGCATATCCATATGTATACGGGGGCCTGTCTCATCCCACCAGCCCCTATTGCTTTCCCTCTGGGATTACCTTCCATTTACACTCCATATATCTTGTAAGAACCTAGTCATTTACAGATTGTCTCCCCCTACTACAAGGTAAACCCATTCAAGGCAAGTGCCATTCTTGACTTTCTTTGTATCCCCAGCAGTTAGCACGGTCTTGACACATATTGATGCTTGTTGATGGACTATATCTATTTCTCCATGCAAGTATAGACAGAAAAACACACACAGGTATATACAAATGGAGTAATTAAATCATTGGTCCTTCCAATTGCAAATTATAATCTGGGCAATATACATATTTCTTCTAATTTGGTTATCCAAACAAGTTGATGGTTAAATTAATCTCTTCTGAATAATTATAGATCTCACTGAGAGAAATGGTAGTATTCTGGAGTGCAGAGCAATTAATGTCATGCCATCTGTGAATAGGGACATTTGAACAATCTTATCGTCAATAAGGAATTCTTTTTTTTTTCTGTCTGTAATGTGTGTAACAATCACCATGACCTTTGTAGAACATTTTTTTAAAGCATATGTTTCCTTGTTTTATTTGATATTAATTCCCTGAAGACTGTTGAACAAAATTTATTTCTGTACTTGCATCTGTCATGGAATCTTGTATAATTTTAACTTATGTGTAGGATATTTGAGTGGGAGGCACTCTGACTGAAACAAGCCTTCAATGGTGTATTTTGCTCTACTGAGACAATTTTTTTTCTGTAATCAACAAAGAATAAACTTAGTGAAAGTTCATATTCTCTACAACTCTCAGTAATATGAGTAAAAAAATAGCCTTCTAAAGAAAATTCTTCGTGAAAGCCTGCTGGTTTTCTACTTATGGTTTCTTCAATAATATCTTTGATGCATGCACAATTTTTGTAAAGATTTTATAGACATGAGGAAGTAGGTATCTGGGTTGCTTGTTGCTAAAGTTATCCAGTAACATTTTTAAAAGTCCATGATTTTTTCCATTCTTTAAAAAAAACTTCACTTCTTTAAGTTATCTTGAAAATCCTTCCCTTACTACTATTAGAATTGTATCATCTCCAGTAGGAATTTCATAGGGTTACAGATTTAGAGGAGAAAGAAAGAATTCATTTAGTCTAAATCTTGAATTTTGCAGATGGGAAGCTGAGGGCCAGAGGGGAAATAAAATTTTGGTCCCAAAGATAAGAAGTAGTAGATTTGTAATTAAAATCAAGATCCCCTGACCCCAATTGCTTTGATAAATGTTTATTGACTATAATAAATGCTTATTTATATAAACATATAATGAATGTTTATGAATATAAAAGAATAATAGCTGGCTAGCATTCTGCCCTTTAGATTCTGTACTAGAATTCCAATGCACTAGAGAGTTTTCTATGCGGCATCTATGGATTCCTTATGAAAGACTAATGGAAAGATGCAGACAAGAATCACACATAAAGGGATGGTACAGGTAGGTCGAACTCTACACTAGCTAAAGCAACAGTTACCCTGAGCATATTAGGTCTTTGAAACACTGACACCTTTAAGTTGATAATACAAAGTTAAAAGCAGAATTAGCTGAAACTTTTGCAACAGTGAGGACTTAAAGGATGAAAAAGAATATCTATAATTATATGATTACATTCTTCAACTTGTATTTTGAGCAATATTCAATGCTTCTTTGACCAAACCAACCGATCACTTAATTCAGAATTTTTTTTTTATGTTTGGAAGGGCAATTGGGGTTAAGTGACTTGCCCAAGGTCACACGGCTAGTAAGTGTTGTTTCTGAGGCTGTATTTGAAACCAGGTCCTCCTGACTCTGGGGTTGGTGCTCTATTCACTGCACCACCTAGCTGTCTCCTTAATTCTGAATTCTTAAACCTCTCTTAAATAGAGGAGTTTTAAATAATAATAATTCTTATTATAATTGTCATTAATATAAAACTTAAGGGTTTTCAAAATGCTTTTCATATGCCATCTCATCTGTGTAATTATTATATTAATTTACGGATGAAGAAACTGAGACTGAAAAAGGTTAAGTGACCAGAGCAGGTCATAAACCTACCTACTAAGTGGCCCAGTAAAGATTTAAAATCAAGCCTTTAAGACTCCAAATCTAGTATTCTATCCACTGTGTACTTTATTTGCTTCTAAAATTTATTTGGAAAGGAAAAGGAAAGAAAACTTTCAGCTTGTAGACCTAAAACATGCAAGAAGAAGCTTGGAAGTAGCAAAATTACTTTTTCAATAGTATAACCTTGCACAATTCATTTTTATTAGTAGCTTTACATTTATTTTAATTGCATTTCCTTTAATCTTAAATGTGTTTAATTTTTTAAGGTATTCGTGTATGAAATGCATAGTCTACTTTTGCAGAATGAGATCATTTAAAAGAAATGGGAATTACTATCATCATGATTATTATTTTGGAACCAGACTTAATTCAATACTATCTGGAATTCAACACATGAAAAAATATAAAAATTGACCTATAGACATTTATTTGAATAGAATCTGGATACACAGTTGTTTTTTTAATGGGGCATTACATGGTATATTCTGATGTGATTTTGTAAGACTTGTATCTCCTGATGACTGCTAATGAGTCTGGGTAAAACTGAGCTTAGATGCTTGAAGTTTACAGCTGTTTTGAGACAGAACTGAGGCTACTGATTCCTCAACTTGTGAGGGGATCATTTCAACTAATATATATCATTCACAGAATGGCGTAATTCAGTTCAAAGAAGCAAGAATGTCTGTTTCCCTATAAAAATCAGCAAAGGCTTTTAACTTTCTCTCTGGCCCTCTGCTCTTGATTATTATAATATCAAATACTTTTTGAAAACTAGCCATTGACTCACTGTCTCACTTTAGTATTTATTTTATGCAAGAAGATTCCTTCTAAAATCATTGGGACTTCTTGGTGCTCAAGAACATAGGACAAATCATCTCTCAGTTTATGCCTCCCAGAAAGAAATATGTGATTATCATATAGTACCAGTGCAAATTAACATTTAACTAAGTTCTTTAGACCTAAGGGAATTAATAAGCATATGGCTATCACAAATTGAATAAATTCTGGCTAACTACTTTATCTGTAAAATTTTAGCCTCCAGTGATTTTAAAAATATTTTGGAAACTTAAACATTTAAATAACTTTTAACTGTCATTTGTTCTTAAAAAAAATGCAAGTACAGTTACCAGCACAATATATGTGGACCATCTGCATGATTCAACTCAACAAATTCTTTTATGCAAATATTAAAGTACCAGTCACATTCTACTATGCTGGGAACAGTTTCAAAATATTTGAATTAAAAAGTGAAAATCCAGTAATTTTTTCATGTCAATAACCAGATATTTAATAAATGCAACCAACGTACAGTCATGTGTTTTAGTTCCACTTAGTACGGGGGGAGGGGAGCTTGCTATTTTAAAATAGAAATCCATTGTATTTGGAAAATTCACTTAAATTTTTTCATTCTCTCTTTAAACTTTATCATAGTACTTTAGAAACACTTATACTTTAGAATTCAAGAATAGTACTTACAATACTGAAATCAGATTTATAAAGTGAGAGTTCTGAATGTATGCTGTAAATTTGTTATGTTATATTATATGAATATATGCTGTAAGTTTATATATCATAGAAATTGTAAACTACCAAGTAGACTGACATAGATACATCATTTATTAAATGAATTATTGATGAGCCTATAAACCAGAAGTGGTAGAGCATGATAGATGAAAAATCATTATGAAATCTCATCAATAAGTTGGAGAACATGTTTATAGCCTGTCAGTATAATAGAAAGTTTATGCAACACCAGTTTCCATAGGTATTGAGGAATTAAATTGGGGAGAGGGAATTATTATTACACTTAATTTTGGGGGCTATGATTTAAATGCTTTCTTACTTTGAAGCTTCCAATCTTCTTTTTGTTTTAATAGGCTAAAATGTTGTTTCTGCTTCTCAGCTATTGTAACCTGCTTTGCTTATCTTGATCTGAAGAAGAATAGTTTTGAAGATTCCCCTTGTGAATTCTCCTAAGACTGTCTATCCTCTACATCAGCCTTCTGTCTCCACCAAAACACTCATCAGTATGTCTGGCTGTTGAGAGAGAGCACTAGGGTCGTGATAACATTTTTCTTTGTTCAGCTCATGAAAAGTGAAGTGGTCATAGCAAAGGGAAGGAGAACATGTTCACAATGATAACTCTTACACATTCTTTAAGACTTAATCTCTGCTCTTCCTCAAAGCCTTTCTTTAGCAAATTCTAGTCTGAAATGAGCTCTTTTCTCTAAATCTATAGAATTTCTTTTCTGTAAAGGTACACACTTGACACAAACATACTGTCTTGTGACATTGCTTGCATTTTTATTTAGCTTTTCACATGGATATACTCTTCCCCTCCCCCCCAAATCCATAAATCCTGATGGTTCAGTATTACTACTAAGATCAAATTTAAATTTATCTGTTTGGCATGTAAAGCTTACATATAACCTGGTCTCTCTTACCTTTCTAGTCTTTACACGTATCACTCCCATCCAATCATTCTACAAGCCATATTGACCTACTTCTGGTTCCTCATGCGTGAAGTTATGTCTTCTGTTTTCATTCTTATGCACTGATAATCCCTTTCACTTCAGTCTATGGAAATAAGTGCTTTCCTTGATGAATCCACTTGAGTGTCATATACTACAAAAAGCCTTTCCTGAACTCCACCCGCCAAACTGACAGTGCTACCTATTGCCATGTACTTGCATTCATTTCGTATATGTTGCTTGCTGAGGGGACATGTTTGTCTCCTCCAATCATGTTGTCTCCTCCTGTAACTGGAAGCTTCTTGAGAGCAAGGACTGTTTTGCTTTTGTTTTTCTATCTCCAGGGCTTAGTGTCTGACACCAACCTTTGGTTATGGATGAATTTTCCTCCAATCTAGATTATAATCTTAATATTGTATTAAATTTATTATAAGATTTAGAACTGGAAGAAAACATGTTAATCATCCTGGCCAATGCATTCATTGTATAGTTAAGGAAATTGAAAACCAGAGAGTTTAAGTGACTTGGCCAAATATTGATTAATACATCTGGGACTGTAACCCAGCTCCTTTGATTATAAATCCTACACTTTTCCCACAACTCCACCATACTATGCCCCTATGTACCTAGTTGACAGTTTTGTTAAATGAAGGAATGAATGAATCATACTGATCCTCTCAAAATTGTCAGACTTCAGAATTTATTCTAATATTTATGCCTACTCACATCTATGTCCTTGCTCATTTAGTTCCCCTGGCAATTATTGCTTTTGCCACAACCCTAAACTTTGCTGGTTAAAATTTTGTCCTTACTGCAAGACTCAGATAAAATTTAACTTCCTAAAAGAAACATTCCTTGACTCTCTTTCCTCCATTGGAAATTATCTTTACTTCTTAAGAACTTACATAGGATTTCAATAATTTCTCTTTCAAATTATACTTTGCAGTCATTAAAGACTTCCATGTGCTAGGCATTGTCCCTGTCCTAAAGTAACTTCATGATGCTCTAATTATGTTCTATTTTGCATTATAATAATTTTTATGTGTAATAACTCCTACACTGGATGGCAAACTTCATAAAAATAGGAAATCATGTCTTGTTATTTGTATGTATATGTACACACACACATGCACATAAAATGTGTATTTGCACATTTCTATGTGCTAAACTACCAAATTTCCCCAAACAGAAATGTTTCCTAGTTGCAAAATAAGTGAAAAAATGATTAGTGAAAAATAGCATTTGCAGTTACAGTATTATAAGAATCAAAAGTATATTTTAATGTACTTAATAATATATTGCTATAAAAATAAAGAGATCAGACATTAGGGAAGGAATTGCATGAGTAATAGTTTTGTTGGTCTTTTCAAAAGCAATCATATTGTCAATTATCAGACTTTAAATTGGGAGGGATGGTACTAGCAATTGGAGGATCAAAATTGAATTAACGCAAAAAAAATGGTGATTGAGTTCTGTCTAAAGGAAGAGAGGGTCTCTGAGGTACATAGCAAACAGAGAAAGGCAATTTACCTGGATTTCACGGTGTAGAAGAGAAAGTCATGCCTGATGAGGCTAGAAACAGGTTTAGCTAAGATTCTGAAGGGCTTTAGAAGCTAAACAGAGGGTTTTATATTTGATCACAGAGGCACTATGAAGCCTCTGGAACTTACTGAGTAGAGGTGTTAAATGGTAAGATCTGTGCTTAAGGAAAATTATTTTGGCTGCAATATGTATGTTGGATTTAGGTAGTGAAAGACTTGAGGTAGGGAGACCAATTAAAAGAGTGTTACAAAAATTTAGGCACGAAGTGATTCAAATCATTTGGTCCAGAGGAACCACATTCTTGGGTCCTGAATGAATTGGCAGATATGATTGTTAAGCCTCTGTCAGTGATACTTGAAAGATTGTAAAAAATGGGAGTGGTACCATGGGATTGGAGTTGAACAGATGTCTTGATTTTTTTAAAGGTGGTTGAAGAGGAGAAGAGAACAGAGTGTAAATACTATAGGCCAGGGAGTATAAATGAAATTCTTGAGAAAATTCTAGAATAGATTATTTTAAAAAATGATATGGACATCTAGAAGAGGTAGTTTCAAAGGGTTAGCATGGCCTCACTAGGAAAAATTGTGCCAGACAAATCTTATTTCCCTTTTGTGGCAATTTAATAAACTGACAGAACAAGGAAATATTGCAGTTGGAACTTGCTTGAATTTAGCAAAGCTTTTGAAAAAGGATTTAATATTACTGTGGAAAAGATGGAAAGATGTGAATGAGGCAATAATGCAATTAGATGGATTTAGAACTGGTTGAGTTACTTGACTCAAAGAATAATTATTAATGGTTCAATGTCAACTTGGCAGGAGATCTCCAGTACAGAACCCAAGGGATCTATCTATGGCCCAGTCCTTTTAAACATTTTATATAATTGGCTTGAATGAAGGCACAGATGGCATGTTCATCAAATTTACTAGTGACATGAAGCTAGAAGGGATAGCTAACATGACAGTCATGAACCAAAAATAGTTTGAGAGTAGATAATAAAATCTAAAAAGTGAAATTCAATAGAGACAAATGTAATATGTCAAACTTGAGTTCAACAAATGCATTGAAAGTCATATAAACAAAGTTTAGGTTTGGTTCATGTCTATAATTTCTTCCTTCAGTGTATAAGGAAGATCAAGTATAGGATAATTATTATTTTTTTTTAGTGTTAAGAAACACTTAAAACCCAAAGATTTATAAATAGCATTGACAAAGACTTAAACATGAAATATTAGCCCATAACTCCTACTATAACTCACAGTTTCTGGGAAGTTAATCCTTAAAATATTAAAACTTGGAACTTTTTTTGTGGTACCAAATGAGCTATTCCAGCTTTATCTCAGTTCTGTATTATATGAACAACTTTCAACTCCTTTAAAATTTAAATCAACTGCATTGTTTGAGTTCATCCAGCATCTCAGAGAAGGATGCAATAGAGTCTACATAGATACTCAAAAAATCCATCTCAAAAAAAAAATCATCTCAACAAACAGAGGATGAGA
>JAQQSW010003535.1:0-14666 GCA_028646575.1 Pseudocheirus occidentalis | reverse complement strand
GAGAGCTGTGTTCTCTGGATTTCTGTGCGCCTGAGAGTCCTAGACTTTCCTAGACTTTGTCTGGGCTCGTATTTTATGGGTGTTTAGGGTGGCGGTGTGGGAGCTGTGGGACCTTGCTGCTTCTACGCCGCCATCTTGGCTCCGTCCCCACAACCATGAAAATTAAAATGGACCATGGAGAAGTTAATGTTTTCATGAGACAATAAGAAATAATAAATGAAGTCAAAAGCTTAAAAAAGTAGAAGTATAAGGTACCTCCTAACAAGGATAACTGACCTGGAAAAGAAATAAAGGAGAAATAATTTTAAAAAGTATTTAAGAAATAATTTAAATCACTGGACTATCTGAATGCCAAAACTTAAAAAAAAAAGCCTGGATATAATATTTCACGATATAATAGAATAATTATAATGATAATAGCTAGCATTTATACAGGAACTACTCTGAGGCAGGCAGTGCATTAAGTACTTTACAAATATTATCTCACTGGAACCTCGCAACGCCTCTGGGAGATAGGTACTACTGTTATCCTCATTTGACAGATGAAGAAGCTGAGGGAGAAGCTCAGTGACTTGCTCACAGTCAACTAGCGGGTGCAGTGAATAGAGCACCAGCCCTGGAGTCAGGAGGACCTGAGCTCAAATCCAGCCTCAGACACTTAACACACTTAGTAGCTGTGTGACCTTGGGCAAGTCACTTAATCCCCACTGTCCTGCCTTCCCCCCACCAAAAAAGTAAAAAAACATACACACACACATATATGTGTGTGTATGTGTATGTGTATATGAACTCAGATCTTCCTGACACTAGTCCCACTGTTCTATTTACTGCACCCCCTACTTGTCCCCAAAGAAAACTGCCCAGATATCTTAGAAAAAGAGTATAAAATGAAAACAGAAAGAATATCCTGGTCAACTCTTGAAAAGAATCCCAAAATGAAAACTCTTAGAAACAATCACAGTCAAAATCTAGAGCTTCCAGGTCAAAGAAAGAAAATACTGCAAGCAGTCAGTAACAAACAGGGAGATGCTGGATTTGGTCCTTGGGCTTTAGTCTTGTAGACCCTGGTTCTAGAAGGTAATTCCTGTTGCAAAGACAAGCACAGCAAAAATTGTGAAATACAAACACAGGAGTCAGGGGAACTATAAAAAGATAAATATGGGTAAGCAATCATAAGGGACTAAACAAGGATGAAACATTTACATTCTAATAGTGGACAAGATACAGGTAACCCTTTAAAACTCAATGTCATCAAGGAAAAAAAGAGTCACATACAAATAAGACAGAGGCCTTAGAGTGTCTTTGTTATGTTTTGAAGATATTAACAGAAGAAAGAAAAGTGAGCAGCAAAAGCAATATCCAAGGGAATAAAGGAGGCAGAAGAATGTTAAGAACTCATCTCCCATAATTTGGCTGTTCTTTGAAAGAGAAAATGTTCACATTTGTTGAAGTTTGTTCAGTTCATAAAAATAAAAAGAAAATTAAAGTAAAAATTATAAAAATAAGTACTGATAATTAGAGTGGCTTGCTCAAAGCTATAAAGTAGATTAGTAGTAGTTAGAATCAGAACCCAAACTTTTAGACCATGAGCATAAGAGTAACATTTTAAAAAAGTTAAATACAATTTTAGTTAGATTTCTAGTTTTTAAATGCCACAGTATAAACAGAGAACATAATATGCAACAAATAACATATGTCACAATGTCTCTCAACTTAATGTACTTAAATTATCTTGAGAAAGCAATTACATTATTATACTGATTAACATTATCAAGAAAAACTGGATTAAAATACTATCTTCAACACTGACTAGCTGTGTGACTCTAAAGAAATAATTTTACCTTTATGATATTCTAATTCTTTTGGGGTGTTTTGAAGTTCAAATAACTTAGTATGTGTAAAAGCACTTTATAAACCTGAAAGTGGCATATAAATATCAGCTATTAATGTTGTTTACAATATATCAGAGATAAAACAAGACATGAAATATATTCTATCAGAACTATATTACCTAAAACTTGAAAGGAGCAAAAAAAAAGTATTGTCGTCAAAATATTTTGTCACTTTAAACAAGGATATGACAAACAGGAAAGAAACATTTATGCTGTCACTACCATGTACCAGGCACTGTCCTCAGCCATCCAGGGAGGCGGGTGCCGTTTTCATCCTTATCACAAATGAGGAAATGAAAGGAGGTAGAGGTTAAACGACTTATCCAGGTTCAGAGTCATTACACTTCTGAGGTTCTAAATTTCTTTAGTTATTCTCTCTAAAGTTTCCATCAGTGGTCTTTGTTTTCCTATCTGTTCATTTTTTCCTCTTAAATGGATATAGTTATTGTGGGCTTTTCTTCTGGTTCTGCCTACCTTTTTTTTTGGGGGGGGGGCTTTGCATTACTTTATAGCAGCATTTCTCAACCTGTAGATTATGTTCAATTTGTAATGATGAGAATACATCCTGAATATCAGATATTTACATTACAATTCATAACAGTAGCAAAATTGCAGTTATGAAGTAGCAACGAAAATAATTTTATGGTTGGGGGTCACTACAACATGAAGAACCGTATTAAAGGGTTGCAGTGTTAGGAAGGTTGAGAATCAGATGTTCTTCCAAATTTTTCTACATTCCTCATGCTTCTAGCTATTAACAACATTCTATTATTCTAATACATTAATGTCCCACAATTTATTTAACTACTGCCCTATTGTGAGGCATTAAGGATGCTTCTAGTATTTTTTTTGCAATTACAAATAATATTGCTATAAAATTGTCCAGAAAAAATTCATTTTTTATCTGGTAATATTTTCAGGGCCTATTTCTAATAATGGAATTACTGGATTGTAGGGGATAATTATTTTTGCAACCTTTACTGCACCATGCCAGATTATTCTTCACGGTGACTGTGTTTTGAAGTCTACCAGCAATGCATAAGTGTTTAAGTTTCTCTACACTCCTCTAAGATTTGATTAATCTATGAATACTCTGAGATTATGTCAACATAAATACAGAACTAAATACACATGTGTATATACAAATGTAAATAGAAACATACACTTATTCACAAATAAAACCTAGGCTGTCTCTAAAAAAGAAATGACAAAGCAATTTGGCACAATGCCTTGAATACAATAGTTATTTAATAAACATTTATTTAATTGACATCAATGAATCAAGGTCCAATTTACATATTACTTCCGGCACAATCTTTTGTTAGCATAAAAGCTTATATCTAGATTACAATGATTAAAATACAAGCCAAAAGTACTTCTAGGTACAATATAAGCAGTGAGTAAAATTCATACACAATTATCAAAACATTTGTCATTTACTGAGTCATTGATCTTTGTTATTTGATATATCAAATATCATTATTATATCAATCTTATATCAATTTTCTTCATGTGACATTTTTTAAACTGTTACCAATATCGAAGTAGCAGCCACCCACAGAATTGTAGACTAATGCACAAATTAATGATTGCTGGCATTTTCTCTCATGTGAAAATAGAGAAACACTTTATAATTTTATGATAATTATTTAGACTTCCTAGTTTAAAAGGCTTTTCTGGAAACAAATTGCTCTGTTCATTGTTTACTGAGATAGCAACCCACTTTGCTTATCAATGATACTATTTAAATACATTAATAATAGCAGTAATAATTGTTTTTATTTACATGAGTCATTAAGGATTCTGAAGGTAGGAAACTTCAATTCAAGAAATGAAATACAGTTTCCTTTAGCAAATTTGTTCCTTGCTTTCCTTTGCTATGATAATCTGTCTCTATGACAGAGGAGACCACTCCCTTAAACAGGTACTACTGGTTGTCATGACTAACAAATCCATACACGGAGTCCACACTGACACAGTCTGTTTACAGACCACTTCCCCCTTTATCTGATGCCTATGGTAGTCCATCAAACACTGTTTCAGAGACTGGCAGAATGCTACATCTCGCTAATGTCTATTTTCTGATCTAAAGCCCAAGTGATATTTTTTGACACTGTGTTGATACACTAAGTTCCCCTAATCATGCCACTGAAATCAATGTTACTGTGGTGAGGAGAGATTTTCAATAGTGACACTTACTAATTAGCCGCTCACTCACGAACATTGTCTGTTATTTGCACTCACATCTTTGTGTTTCTCCTGCACACAAAATAAAACCAGTTTCTAGTCTTTCCAGATCACATCCCTGTCGCTCTCAGAAAATGACCCTAATCGGTCTACATTTTAATCAGAATTTGTTCACATTTCACAATGGTAGCAGTGAGCTCATGGCTGTACTAGAGCAAATTAGCTTAAATTTTCAATCACTCTCTTGATAAAAAGAGTGATTGATTTCAATTGCTTATAAAAAAGCCAAAATCAATAGTAAACAGCAGACAATAGTTTTGAGTGTGATAAAAATGGGTAATAAAATGCTCCTGGTTAAAGAGGATATGTTGTGACTAGGTCAGCTCAAGGTCTCAGGTAAACATCTTCTTTGTATCCTGAAGCCTTGTTTCCTGAATGCCTTAGACTCTCAGTAGGGTCCTCCTACTCTGGTCTAAACATCAGGCCACTGCACCCTATCGATCTTCTTTAAATCTCCAGAATAATAAATTTCAAGACAACACAGCAGAAGCTGACTAAAGCCCCTTAATTACATCACTGCTGAAAGGAAATCATTGATCAATGGCATTATGGGAAAATAAACTGCCCCCCAAACCAGATCAAAGTCAATAAAATCGCTGACGAGCTGCCCCATTTGGGACCTTCTCTAGATTAGTGCCCATGGACAAGGAAAAGAGACACCCTAACACATGCTGCTCACTCTCTTTTTGAAGTGCTCCCTAGCAGGTGTCAGGCTCTGAGCTTGGCTTTTGATGACTCTAATTAAATATAATATTATCAACAGATCTTCATATTGATCCTTAAAACCCCCTTCTAAATGGAAAATGAAAAGCCTCGAGAGAGGGGGCTCGGAGGGCGACGGAGTTTTCAGGATTTTATCCTTATATCAATTTTCTTAGTGCTCCGTCTTTTAAACTGTTACCAATATCAAAGTAACAATCACCCCCTGAAACATGGACCAATGCACAAATGAATGATTCTTGACATTTCCCTCATGTGAAAAGAAATACTTCATCATTTTTATAATAATTACTTAAATACATTTAGTGATAAGTAATAATATTATTTACATAATACTTTAAAGTGTATAAAGTTCTTTCCTCAAAGACTCTCTCTTCCTCCCCCTGCCACAAAATAGCCGAATAATTTTTCTCTCTGATAATTAATTTAGACAACTTTAAGATTAACATTTAGCTTCAGGAATATCAGAGGATCAGAGTCTTAAGGTTGGGAGGGACTTTAAAAGAGAAATGAAAACATTCTCCCCCCTTAATAATTGCTTAAAGATAACAGTTTGCATTCAATTGTTGGAACCATAAAAAGTGGTTACTTTTTAAGTGATGCTCTTTAACATGAGTAAAAGATGTATGTATCCCTGTGCAAATCTATTGTCTGTCTGCAGCTATAATGCAGAAGTTTTCCTTTAGAAGGAATGTTCCTGAACTGCATGCACTCAAGAAGCAAGCCCAATGCTCCTGTAAAAAGAGTTAAAGTCTTCAATATTAAAAAGCTGGAAAAGAAAAGGAAGCCTTTTTGGCACAATGACCTATTCATGGGTATTACTTTATCTGGCACAGAGAGATGCTCTCCTACCCATGCCTTCTCCCCACCCTCCATCTCTTCTTCTTCATCCCCTATTCCCTCAGGTGGTTCTCATTGCTAATGCCCAAATGGCATCAACCTGTTGTCAGGGCTGCCTCTGAAAAGGCAAGCCTGCTGGCTAATTTACCCAGGGATTAGAGCCCTGAAACCACTTCAATCTGCTACTTTGTTTCCACGTAAAAAGCCTGACTCGTAACAGTGACTCCCTCCAGTAAAATAGAAAATCTCTTTCAAGCAAAGAAAAATGCAACCTACGAATAATGTAAATTAGAGCATGTGTGCCAAGTATAAGATCCTGCACACTTGAATAGAGTTGTGGAAAACACATCTGGGAAGCCTGCAAATTTTAGTCACAATTCTTTTTCTTTATCACTTTTATCTTAAATACTCCGCAATTCCTAAGAGGAAGGGAATGACACTAATAGCTGCACGGGCATTCTAAAACGTTAAGGTCATGCTACAAACATATTGCTGGGACACAATTGTTTAAAAGGACTGACAAACTCATATACTAGTATATAGCGAGCATATTTTACTGGAGGACCCAAACAAAACTTTAGTGAAGAAATATGAAAACTTTGATCTCTTGAGAAACAAACATTACGCTGATTTTATTGCTGTAACTGATAAAATAAAAAAAAAACCACTCACAGCTTCCAATTTAATGCTACACAAAGACATTTTATCTTTATTTCATCTTACCAAATAATTATGTAGTCCCTAAGACAAGAGCTGCCATAATACCTTGGAAGAGAATTCTCTCTTATGACAGTTAAGTCTATGTTGCAAATACCTGACAATGTCTTCCTTGTCAAGACAAAACTCGATACTTATGGCGAGACCATCATCCCAGTGATTTCTTTCTCTGAAAGTCCTTTAGTCCAATAGGAAGCAATAAGGTTTAGGATAAAACCTGATAGTCAAACACTACAAAAAATGTACAGGGTAATCATTTGTATTTTTACCAACATGGTAAGTCATGAGTACCTAGTTTAAGTGGAGGAGATATGAATAAATCATTGCAATTTAACTAGTCTAGATTTAGCCTTACTGAAGAAATATTCAAGGGTATTACATTGAAAGCAATTTCAATTATATCCACTTTACAAATTCTGTTTCTTTCACATACTCAAAATTTGGACAGATTTTATATTCAAAGTAGAGAATTTCAATTCTTAAGTAATCTCAGTTTTTCCATGATTGTTTTTTCAGTTCCTGATAAAAATAACATTCATCAATTTACTAGAAAATCTATTACTTCACAAAATGCCACCAATGTTTATTTATAATAATCCTAAGAAGAGGAAAAAGCACAAGTAAAAATAGCTGTCTTGATATAAAGCAAAATTATAAAGTGATTTCTAGTTTCTTGCAGTTTCTTGGGACTAGATAACTTAGAAAAGGAAAAGAAATATTATCATTGCTCTCCTCCCTTCCTCACTAGTGGGATTCACACCCCTTGGCCCTCCTTGATGCCAACACCCCAGATTTGCTGGAATGAAAAGTGATGCCAGCAATGTATGTGTCAGTGCCAAAGGCTTAAGGGAAAATGAATGTGTTCTAAGTTAGTATCCGGATGATATTCAAATTCAAAATACTTCACATAAGGACAGGACATTCAAGGTCCCATTTCAATCACAATTTTATTATGGTGACAAATATGAAATTCTGACTGCCAATAAAAATACTGAATTTGATGCATTTTTCTGCAAAATTCATGGCCCTGAAAGATATCGTGTGAGCTGTCACCTCCAAGGACCAAAGATTTGCCTTTCAAGGAAAAAAAATGTATCTAACGTATAAATTAGCATTGTAGTTTGTTTATATATGTTTACTAGAATAATTAAATGCCATCTTGACATTTATTAACAGAACCCAAAGTTTAATTTTTACAAGTTTCTTGACTGTATTTTAAAAAACAGAACCTTGCTTTTAAATATATTACATTTTACGGCATCACCGGAAAAGCTATTTTCTAAAATGAATTTGAACAATTTTCATTCTGAATTGTTTTGAATAGTCCAACTCCAATAATGATTAAATAAAACTTTCCTACAGATTAAATACACATGTACAAACTATGATTTTTCACATTAATTTCCAAAGAGCTATTTATTGTCATTAGAAACTAATTACCTTGATACAGAAATATGGATTGTATCTGCAAAAATGTAAGGGCAGATTTCCCCTTATTAACTAAATAAAACATATACAGAATTTTGAGTAGACAATTATGAACAATAGTAATTTCCTATTTGTCTGTAAGTTAATGTCCCATTTCCTCAATACATCTAAAGCATCAAATAATTTTTAGTAGAAAAATAGGCTATAGATTAATTCTTTTGCCCTTACATGAATAATTTGGATATGTTCTACTTGAAAAAAATGAAGAAGAGGCAGTGAGAGCAGCTATTCATTCATACTAGGCTTGAGACCTTGAGGCTCCCCCTCACCCCCCATCACCAAAAACCAGTTGCTGCCTGTGTTGTCACTAAAAAAGGAAATGAGACATTAAACGTGAAGCTTCAACAAACTCTCATTACACGCTTTTCCAGTCCATTAAAGAAAGTAATTTAATCAGTTTGTATTTTCTCGAGAAAATCTCATTCAGAGAAATTTTATTGCCAGCTATCTAAATAGTAAATACTTATTATCCTCTCAAAATGAGTTTTTGCTTGCCAAGGGCAAACCCATTGCTGTTATTGTAGAGCTCTGTTAGGGAAACAAGAAGTTAAAAAGGTTATAAAGATACCATTAACGTCATGGGACTGTCTTGTCAGGACTCAAAAGTGCTTAGTAATTGAGGGTTTTATTCAAAGTGTATTAGCACACATATAAACTGCGCAGTTAATATGATGCTTTAGGCTTTATTTAGTTGCAGCCCAGCATAATCACCTCCCAACAGCTGAATACTGTAAATTTATCTGCTGGAGAGCACAGCTCATTTTATCATCTGTTTCTAGCTTGAGTCTTTGAAGAAAATGTCAATAACATACAGCTTCAAGGCATAAAACAGATTTGGCCAATGAGAAGAGCAGCAAAGAGTACAAATGATAACGAATTGGTTCAAGGCAGGTGCCTTTGACAAAAATACAAGGGTTAGGAAAGGGCAAATGTTCTCTGCTTAACTCCTATTCTTTACTTTTGAAATAAGATGGCTATAAACACCATAAATTAGTTACTATTAAAATCTGTGCAAAGATGCATGGAGATGAGACAAGAATATACTCATTTTGACTTCTGAATCTTAAAAGAGCTGTAATTTTCCAGTGATTTACAGAAACAAGCATAAAGCTTTCTCTGCTAGGAATTATATTTTTTTTGCATAGAGCAGAATGAACACATATATATAAAATATGCACACACATATATGTATACTTATGAATAAATCTATGAAAGAAATGTGTCTATTTCTTGATCTAAAAAATGAACACTAGTCTAACACTCCTCCCAAACAACTACTGAGTAAGCAACTACTCACCATCATTATCTCCAAGAGAAATAAAAAAATAAATGACTTATAGAAATCTCCATCAGATGGGTGGATAAACCATAAAACTGTAATATTATGTATAACAAACATATATGTATCTATAAAATCTAAATTTTATGTATTTGTTTTTAGTTTTCAACATTCACTTCTATAAGAGAGTTCTAAGTCTTCCCCTCCCCTCCACCCCTTAAGATGGCAAGCAATCTGATACAGGCTCTACATGTACCATCATATTAAACACATTTACACATGTCATGTTGTAATGAAGAATTTGAACTAAAGGGGAAAATCGAGAGAGAGAGAGAAAAAGAGAGAGAGAGAGAGAGAGAGAGAGAGAGAGAGAGAGAGAGTAAAGAGAGAGCAAGCGAGCACACAGTATGCTTCAATCTGCATTCAGACTCCATGGTTCCCTCTCTGGAAGGCAAAGCACCTTCCTTTGGAACTGTCTTAGCTCCTCTCACTGCTGAGAAGAGTTGAGTCTATCAAAGTTGGTCATCACACAATGCTGCTGCCACCGTGTACAATGTCAACCCAGGTTTGCTTACTTCACTCAGCATCAGTTCATATAAGTCTTTCCAAGTTTTTCTGAAGTCTGCCTGCTCATCATTTTTTTTTTCATAAAACAAGCTCTTAGCTCTATTCATTAGCTCAAGAATTTTCTTACTTACAATTTTATTAATCTCTCTTTTGATTTTCAGAATTTCTTAAAAAAATTTTTTTAAATTTTCTGCTCATCATTTCTTATGGAACAATAGTACTCCATTACATTCATATACCACAACCTGTTCGGCCATTTCCCAATTGATGGGCATCCCCCAACCTCCAGGTTCCTGGACACCACACAAAGAGCTGCCACAAATATCCTTGCACATGTGGGTACTTTTTTTCCATTTTTATGCTCTCTTTGGGATACAGATCAAGAAATGGGATTCAGATATATTTTGACTAATGTTCTGATTAATAGTGGTGCTAAATGTTTGGTCTTATTATAGGCTACAAAAATACTTGAACCTACTACTTAGGTGCTGGTGTTCTGCATTTCATTCCGAAATACCATCAGTTTGTATCCACCAAAAAATTTGTTGCAACAAATTTGAATATGAAAATAGCACAAAGGTAGCCTTGTTATAGTCCATTTCACCACTGAACTTTGCTTGTTCAAAGAGAAAAGAGGAAGATCTGGATCATAAACAAGACCTGGCAGTGACAATCTGATTTGGAAGCAAGGTTCAAGTTGGTGAAAGGGAATAAGCACCAGATACTTCAAGGTGGCCCTGATGTGATGGGTTAAATCCCCTTCCTTTAAAACATTTCCTTGAGTGACTCTGCATGGATGACTGATCCCTTACTGATCTTCATGATTCATAACATTTGGAGAAACCCAGTTAAGCAAAACTCAAATCCAACTACTAACTTTTATCAAAGTTCCTTGTACTGTTGTTAGGGCAGAGGCCAAGAAAAATGAGTTTATATAATGAGAACTATAGAATTCTCCTTACTGGTTAAACCTGATTTCTCCTTTTTGAACTTTATGGATTTCCTTTGCTGCTCTGCTAGCATGAAGCTAGTTACAACGCCCTAAATCAAACACGCCCTCAGGATGGATTTGACCACGGACATCTTCTGACACTGAGGCAACTCACAGTTGTGAGGACCACAGGAGACATGCATAGAGTGCTGAGCACAGGACTGGGCTCCTAGCAGGTGCTATGGAAATGTTCACTCTCTCCCTTTCCATCTCACATATGTTTTAAGTATCGTAAGTTTCAGCCCATGGAACGAATATAAACACAAACATTGTGATGACACAAACATGAGGATACCGACAACAGAAGAAAGGAAGAAGTGGGTGAGCAGGCCTCTAACACAGCTGCACAGCAAGCTCATTAACCTGCTTATCAGCCCACTTTCAAAATGCCTATTATGCATGGAGGCAGGGGTCTCAAACTCAATGGAAATAGGAGTCACCAAACTGTACAGAAGGATCCTTGTCAGCTGTAGACTGACCTAAAAACCTACAGACTGACATCATCTATGTTCTACTCCATTTGTATACACTGTGATCTGGTTCTTTAGCAAACCCAGACCTCATTTTTGACTTCTCTAAACTATGGGACAACGTGTCAAACTAATCATATGAGATGTAAAAATCTTACATTTGGTTTCAAAACAAATTTATAGTTAATGTGAAAAAAAGCGAGTTTTGGTGGACTACAAGCCCCAAGGAACAGATTGTATTACATAGCAACAACAACAAAAAAGCCAGTGTAATTTCAGGATTCTCAAGAGAAGCACAGTGCACAGAATGAGGGATTCCTCAGAGTCCAGATGTGTTCTGCAAGGCTGACCAAATATAGACAAAAACGGGGATGGCCAAATTATTTTTTGGAAGGACACAGACAAGCTAGTCAAGAAGAACGTAATGAGGACGGTGAACTAGAAGACAAAGTTAGACTGTGGCAGACAAGACTGAAGGTCAATAAAAGTCAGTAAACATTTATGAAGCACTTATTAAGGGCCAGGCACTGCAGTAAGTACTTCTTCAAGCACTTGGCCACTGAATGCATGATGAAGCCCAATGACTAGAAGCTGCTGAGAGACAGATTTTAGGTTCACTGTGAGGAAAAGCTTCTTAAGAATAAGAGCAGTCAAGGTTGAATGAGCCCCCTATCAGCTGAGGGAACCAAGGAAAGATTAAATGACCACCTGTCAGGGATACTGTAAAAGAAGCTTCTAATCAAGAGTGTTTTGCACAATACTTTTAAATATAGGAATTACTATTGGATAATTCTGTGACCATTTTTACTGCAGAAGGACTTCTAATGATGCTCACAGATAAAAAGTAACTGCAGAGCTGGTTCTGCTGAGGAGCCATTAGTAAGGGGCCTCAGCTAGTCACAAAAACCTTGGTGAATGCAAGCAGTCAGCACTAAGCATGACCAAAATCCAGACTGATTCTGAAAGGAGACCTATGTTCTGCCTGTCACGATCACCTAGTTGCTGCTTCTGCTGGTAAAACCAGGATAGAGAAGGGCAGGAAACATGTGGTCCAGCAATCTGCAGTTTGGCACTTTTATGTTATCCACAGCAAGAGAACCTGCCCATCTCATGGCTGGACGCAGCTCAGCTCTCAGGGAGGTTAGTGCTAGACCAAGAGGGGATGACTGTCACTGGCTTTTAAATTTTTTTTGAACACTAATTATGACATATCTTAATGAGAAACAGTAGAAAATAGGATTAAACGCTTATGAAGAAAGCAAAAACACATAGTAGGTACTTAGCAAATTGTTTTATCTTTTCTCTCATAGTGACTTACACTTTAATTCAACTTCCACATAAGGAACAGAACTTGACTCTACAAACAAGAAAGGGTTCAATTAATCCATACTCTGACGGAATACTGAAAGGAAATGGGGCCAGCTTTAGAGTCTGGAAAATCGGGGTTCTAAGCCCTGACTTAGACATACTAGAGCTGTGACCAGGTACAAATTCAGTGAACCTTTCAAAGGCCTAGACAACTCTGGAAAACAATCATTTACAGACCAGCTGCTGATCTGCACTTGCAGAAATTTCTATACCAGGCAATGCCCTACACCAATGAAATTACAGATATGGCTTAAAATGAAAACAAATAATGGAGGTGTCCAGCTAATTTTCAGGTGTAGAATTGTCTTTTTCCTAAATACTTAAGTACACCTTCAGAAACATGGTAACAGTAGCCAATTCTGGGGACTCTAGAATAGATTCTGGCTGGTGAAGACAAAATTCCAGAACCTCTTATAAGAATGCCTGAATACTTGATCGGCGTGGGTCACTACAACTGTTACAATCTGATTAATGAAATGAGGTAACATGGAGAAAGCATTTTGTGAAACTTAAAAAATAGACTCCAGTTATTATTATTATTATTAATCCCAATTACACGAAACAAAAGACAGAACAAAACAAACTTGAGTGAAGTAATTCTATTGGAATCTTTTGCAGTCTGTGTCCAAATTACCATCAATTCCTAGAAGTTAAGAGATTTAAAATGTTCTAAGTCAGATTTAACCACAACTTTGCTACTTAATCAATGAAAATAAATCTAAAGTTTAGAAGTCAAAGGCATTATGAATAGTAATTTCAATGTTTTAATAAAAATGATAATTTTACATTATTTTAAAGGTATGGCATGTGATTTTTATTATTGGGAGCCGTTTCTCCCCTTAGTAGAACACAGATTGGATTTTATGATGGAATGTATTTTTCCCATTAATTTCACTTAGAAAATTGCTTAATGGCAAACTTTGCTGAAATGAATTCCTTTTATTAAGTGACAGCTATGTCAATGTATATATTTAAAGTGGACAATGACTTGTTAGACTATTATGCTATGTTGGCACCTCTTCTTGAATGGCTTATTTAAATGTTGAATCACATATCAAATTAGTATTCTAGAGATGATAAAAAATGATCAACTGTACTTCTGGCCATTTGTTCTGCTACAAAGGTAATTGTTTGTGTCAGGTATTTTGAAAGGAGTTTTTGCTTTGATAAGAGCACCTGGAGTTGCAGAATTTGAGAACCCAGAAGAGACCTCAGAATTCAACTAATCCAATGACCTCCTTTCACAGATGAGGTAAATGAAGTTTTGATAGGCTACTGATCTGTCCAAGGCCACACTATTAAGTAGCAGAGCTGAGTCTGAAACTCAAAATCTCCTGATTTCCAGTCCATTCTAACAAACTATTTCTTAGTAACCTTACAAATATTAACTGTTCTTCATTTCATGTCTAACTGGAATAGTTAGGACATGGTCTTTTAGTAAGTGTGGTAAGGAGATAATGTGACTTATGGAGGACCCACTCAAACTCTAAACTGGGGATGAACACTGAATCCAATTGAATATTTAACCGAGAACTGTATTCTTTACGTTTTATCCTAAATCAGGAAGACTACTTGCCATAGCTGAGCCTCTTGAATTTTGGGATCAAAGTGATAAATTCCATTTGACTCCGTTCAACTTGTTCATTCACGCCTCCTTTTGCACTCTTCCCCTAGTTATAGTCATTTAAATGAAAATTAGAGGAAATGTCAAGGATTCAGTAATTCTAAGACTCTAGTCATTCAACCACATTCCAGAGAGATTGAGAATCTTGGCATGGATGGTGTTCAGTGAAGAATCTGGTTGCTTTTAATATAATGGAGAAACTGAAAGATGACATTATAGGCCTAAATCTTGTCACTTCTTTTAAACTGGTAATGCCAATTGCTTTTTCTGTCTTTAGTTAAGTACCTAGTATTAACTTGACTATAAAATTAAATGGTTCTTTATTATATTGGCTTTGTTTGTAAAGAAACATTTCAATTTAATGTAATCAAGATTATCCATTTTGCATTTTATCATGCTCTCCTACTCTTCTTTGGTCATAAAGTCTTCCCTACTCCATAAATCTGACAGGTAAACTATTCCT
>JAQQSW010003534.1:0-14667 GCA_028646575.1 Pseudocheirus occidentalis | reverse complement strand
CCTCAAGCAGGGATCCCTCTCAGACTCACGACAGTTTCTCAGCCGGGTCCTTGGAAGTTCTCAGTAGAAGCTGTAGAAGCAGGATCTCAGGAAAAGGTTCAATCTCCAGCTGGTGTCTGAGAAAAAAGGCTCAAGGTCCTCCTGGTTCTCTCCTTACATACAGTGTAGCTCCTCCCTGTTCAGCCCCTTCCTGTTAAGGTGTGACCTACTCCCAAGTAGCTTCTCCCTGTTCAACCCCTTCCTGTTAAGGTGTGAATTACTCGCAAGGAGTTAACTGGAAGTAAGGAGCTAAGCCTTTGAGGTGCTAAGTGCCTTTAGTAGGTGCCAATAGAAAGGGGCATGGAAGATCTGATTTCATTAATATTACAACTCCCCACTTCGCTATGTGGACATTGCCATTCCATGTAACAACAAGGGAGTTCACTCTGTGGGTCTGATGTGGTGGATGCTGGCCCGTGAAGTCCTATGGATGCGTGATACCATCTCCCGGGAACACCCATGGGAGGTTATGCCTGATCTTTACTTCTACAGGGATCCAGAGGAGATTGAAAAGGAAGAGCAGGCTGCAGCTGAGAAGGCAGTGACAAAGGAGGAATTTCAGGGTGAATGGATTGCACCTGCCCCAGAATTCACTGCTACTCAACCAGAGGTGGCTGATTGGTCTGAGGCAGTACAGATCCCATCTGTGCCCATTCAACAGTTCCCCACCGAAGATTGGAGTGCTCAGCCGGCTACTGAGGATTGGTCTGCTGCTCCTACTGCTCAGGCCACTGAGTGGGTAGGAACTACCACAGAATGGTCTTAAAACCCACATGCTCTAATAGTGTTGAAAGAATGCTGAGGGAAAATAAACATTGGTTTCTTACAAGAAAAAAAAAGGAATTGGGAGATCTCTTTAATACTTTTTAGCTCCTCAAAATAACTGCAAGGATAGAATACTATTGGCAGAGGAATAATGCAATGCTCCTCAGAAAAGGAAAATAGCATAAACCCACCACTAACTTCAAGAAGCTGGGAGCAACTGTGGCCTACAGCTCAACTTTATAGTCTTATTACTCTTAATTACACACATGATGCATCATATTTTTTCTTTATTTCTTTAATATGAAACACTTTTTCACTTACTCGAGTTCAAGAAAACATCTACCCTTCGTCTACTTATTAAGCTTAGATATAATGGGCAGGGAGCTTTATGACCTCATACCTGCATGAACCCTACCAGCATTTAAACATCACCTACAATTAGAAATACAGAAACCAACCATTTGCAATAGATATCCCACCATTAGGCATTACTATTCCAACAGATTAAACACTCTCTTAGTCTCCAGACTAAGAGAGAAAAAGAAAAACAGAAATACAGATACAGTTAGATGAAGACAATGAGTGTTTGTGAGTGTGCCGGTGTGTATTTCCAGGGTATGGGGCTGTGGGTTTGGCCTTCTTATTTTGTCAACCTGGGAAACTCTTTCCACCAATACTAGATGGTTTTTCCCCCATGTAACCGGAGAAGACTATAAATTGTAGCAAAGTTTCTGATCTGCACTGTTAGAAGTTGTTCACTAATAGTTTCCTATACTGATAAAACCACAGGTCTAGTGTAAAATAAAAAAAGTGACTTTTAAAGAATTAGCTTTAAAGACAGGCATGTTACTGTTGTTTCATATTGATCTAAGTTAATTAAAGCTTTTAAGTTTTTGCTCAAAAAAAGAAAGAAAGCAACATTTTTGGTGACTAAGAATGATAGGAGAATGTCTAAACATAAAGCAAGGGCTTTATGAACTTGGATGGTGGGGGGTACATCTTAATTTAAATATGATTGGTTTACTTTGTAATCCTGTGTATTTTGTTTTATGCATTTAAAAAATATTGTACTGAGAATGAATCCATAGGCTTCACCAAACACAAAAAAAGTTTAAGAACTTTTGATGTAAAGGAATATTACCAAGACATATAGATTTAGATACAGATGTATATATATTTGGATAGATGTGTATATAAATTTAAATGTGAAGAATTCAGAGAATTATATAAAGACATATGAACTAAGGGAGAATGAAGTAAGAAGAACCAAGGAAACAACACATACAACCTTTCTATGTCTCTATTTCCTAACCTGTAAAATAGCTATAAAAATACATTACCTATCCCATAAATTGGCTACAAAGATAATGTTTGGTAAATCTTAAAGTACTATAGAAAAGTGAGCATTTTTCTTAACATATTTTGTTCTATTTTTATTTCTCTGTCCCTTTCATAGAATTTCGGTTCAAGATGGTCTTGGTTACATTTATCCAGTGGTCTCTGCTCCTCTTAGCCCATTCTCACCCTCTGGCATCTTTGTCCCATGGTGTTCCCACCTGAGACTATGACTTCTTATTAAACTCCTATAGCCAATCACACAGAGTATGACAGAGGGGAAAAGAGCATGACCATCTCAGAACACAGTGATTCCCAGCACAGTGCCAACAATGCTCTTGTCCTTTTTATGGCAAAATTGTGACAAGGACAGTGAATTGCACTATGTAAGCCAACTCTTAGGACTGTGATTATAATGAAGATGGGAAACGGTTTGATTTAAGCTTTTGACATCTGAAGCTCTACTTGGAAAAATTCTAATCTATTTCTCATTAATTCTTCCTCTCAGAAAATCCCATGGGACATACCAGAAGGCCCTGTTCTTTTGGCAATCAGATTACTGGCTCTGGGTTTCTGATATCTCTAAGTGCTGTCCTATAAACAGCAAGGTACATTCAATCTGACACTGCTGTATTCTTTGGTCTTATCCACTGGTGAATATACAGTCTAGAGTTCTGAAATGTCACAGGACCAGCATTATTGTAGCTACGAGATTTATTATGACATATTGGATGAAGTTTAATTTAATAGGCCACACTTCAATCCTGATTTCAAAGGAATGTCATCTGTAGGAGGGGCAGAAAAGAAACTGGAAACTAAAAGTCCTTGTACCATAACATAGTTTTGATGAACAGATACATTTACCTCATCAAGCTGGTCGTATCAAACTTTGATTAACAAAACCCATTCTTGTGGATGAAGGAGTCAGCATCACAAATAAGTAAGAAACAATTTGCTTCCATCACAGCTCTTTTTAGGAGACTATTGCTGTGAGAACATGGAGTATTTACCTCCATTTCCCAACACAACTCTAACAACTTGCTTTAGGAAAGACTTGCTACAGTAACTTTTGGAAGAAACAAAAGTATAACAGTATTTTCCACTGGATGCAAATGAAACTTGGGACACTATTTAAATACCAGCTAATTGGTCAAGTAGATCTCCTAAGTACATTCACCTAATATTTACTTCTTATTTTTAAAGACTGCATAGAACAAATCAAGAACGCTGATTATGTTTATCCCTCAGAGTTCTGAGGGGTCCTTATTCCAACTTCTATTCTTACTACAGTTAGGTCCCACCGGAGCATGGCCATCTCTGTCTCTCTTTTTAGGACTATAGAGATACTCCTGGACAAGCTGGGGCGGAGGGTGGGGCAATGAGAGTCTTTGCCTAATGCTATCATCTCAAGCCATAATTCCAATATGTTCTTCCTCCAATATGTATACAGTTAGCATATTCCTTTATATTATTGATTCTGCTAGTAATTATTATTTTACCAATTAAAATTCATTAACTTCTATAAAGGGATATTTACTTAGAAGATTGGGGAAGAACATTAGTTACAAAGAATCTACACACACACACACACACACACACACACACACACACACACAAAACCTGGGGATATACTCTCATCTAGAACCTTGAACTCTAAGGAGAATAAACTCCAACTTAAAACAGGTGCTAGAAAACATTTTCTTTACCAAGTTTATTTCCAGATGCAGCATAGATGATGGATGAGTCACTGTCGCAGTCTCTTGGCTGCCTTTGATTCACTCCTGTGCTGAATTAAGCATGTCCCTCAGGATTTTATTTCTTTGCAAGCAGGCTAGACTGCTTGCAAAATATGACATGGACTCTAGCTCCTAGACCTCAAGTAGTTCAGTCTCCTGAACTTTCATAACTCATAAGGTTGAAGTCTAGTCTAATATTTCCTTCATTTAAGAACAAATTCCAAGAGGCAAAGAAAATAGGCCCATCTTCATAGCCACATGTTGGCCTGGAAGGGGAGGGAAGGGGAGGGAAGGGAGAAGAGAAGACTTGAGGTTTTTCCCCACTCAAAGGCTTACAGCATGCCACCTTCACTCAAAACAGCCAGGCAGAAAAGAAGAAGCAAGTTTTTCCTGTGCAAATCCTTCCCCTCTTCTCAATTTTGATTCACCAGCTGACCAAAGAAGGTCTTTCTTCACCATGTCATAAGCACACTGAAAATAGAAAACATGTGCAATCTCTGGACTGATGATCCCTTCTATTACATATCATCATATTGCTCTAGAAGCTCTCTCCCCAAGTTCTTGTGAGTTGGCAGCAGACAGATTATTCTGCATATGCTTATGACGGAGCTCCAATGGCCGGGTTCCATGCTCCAGGACAGCTACCTTCCCCTCTGCTCACCTACTCACCCAAAGATATGGAGAGTTTCCATGATTCTTGGGTCATTGTAGATGAAGCTATAGCTATAGGGGAGGTATTTCACTTTTTACTAATGTCTGGTGTCAAAATGTACAAGGTTGCAATCTGACATTCCTTCACCTATGAATTGGAAAGAATAAATGCCAAAAAACTTCTCCCCTGTTTTTGCTGTCATAATTCTACTCTCTTATTGCCTTCCCCTACTTCTCTAAGTTCTGGAAATAGATTGCCTCTAGTCTACTTAGAACTTTCTATTCTTTTCCTCCCAGGTTCTACAGCCCTACCATACACATATATACAGTTATGGAGATACTTCCTGCTAACTCTTCTCAACCAAGTCCTAGATGGCTATATGTTGTGGTTATTGTTATTGTTTATTCATTTTAGTCATGCCTGACTCTCCATGACCCATTTGGAGTTTTTCTTAGCAAAGATAAGAGAGTTGTTTACCATTTCCTTCTCCAGCTCATTTTACCAATGAGGAAGCTGAGTCTAACAGGATTAAGTAACTTGCCTAGGGTCACACAGCTAGTAAGTATCTGAAACCAGATTTGAACTAAGGTTTTCCTGACTCCAGACCTGGCACTTCTTCTACTGTTCCATAGCTGCCTCTATCTGGTTTAGTTGAATCTTCCCCTTTAGGTTGAATCTATTCAATTTATCTCCTCCTTTTCCTATCACTTGGACACTGTGCCTCCTGCTAAATCTATACCCTCCAGTGTCTTTGGAAGTATGAAATACACTGACATATTTCATCTGCCTTTGCCCATCTCACCTACCTCTAGGGAACCAGGCAAAGCTATTTAAATTACCCCCAGGCTCCTTCTAAATGCAGGAAGTGGAGCTTGGAGAAACCAGTTGCTAACTGGTCGTTACTGTCACCAGTATCTAAGATAGTAATAGAGAGGAACAAACTAGCTCAAAATTACTTTAGGAAAGACTTGCTACAGTAACTTTGAGAGGGAACCAAGGCACTAGAGTGTTGTATGGAGCTATGAACTCAACCTAGCAAAACTTCATGTTTCTTATGAAAGTGCAAGAAAGATTGTTTTGTTAAGAACTACCAGCGAAAGTGTGGGCATAGAGGCTTAGTGTCCCCAGAGTCATCAAAACTAGAACAGAGCTAAGTATAGAAGGGATTGGTGAGAGCATGGCAAGCTGATAGGTTGTTTAAAATCACTGAAAGCTGTGTTGAACTTGAAACATTGAAAGACAGGTCCTTAAAGAAAATGCCTGTTAGAAAAGACCTACTTAGAGTTTCTGAGCGTCAACAAGACTTAAAGAAAGCTTAATCTGGCAGATGAAGGGCAGTTTCTCCACAATTCAAAGTTCTCTTTGAAACATGGTTGGACTCTCCTCAGTACCTTTACCTTGTTATCTGTCTGAAGATGGGAACGGCTACATAGACAGTAGAGGTATTTGGGAAAGAAGCTAGTGTACACTGAATATCTCCTTGGGACTCATCTCTCAGAAATATAGCATCTGGACTGATAGGGGCCAAATAAAAAGACTCTCTTTTTTTCTTCCTTCCTTCCTTCCTTCCTTCCTTCCTTTCTTCCTTCCTTCCTTTCTTCCTTCTATGCTTTCCTTCTTCCCTCAAACCCCCCTAACATTCAAATCTTAGCAATGGTCAGAATACAATGACCTGGAGTCAGGACGATTTCTCTCCATGAATTCAAATCCAGCCTCAAACACTAGTTGTAATGACCCCTGCTGGCCTCAGTTTCCTCACCTGTAAAATGAGCTACAGAAGGAAATGCAAACCACTCCAGTATCTTTGTCAAGAAATCCTCAAAATGTGACTGAAAAACAACTCAACAATAAGAATACACAATGATAATCCCAAACTTCTGTTCATCTCATAGAAAATGAATTAAATACATTACTGTTATTTTAATATTTTGGCATATGTATATGCCTTTTGTCTTGACTCAAGTAAATTATAGGCTTGTTGAAAACAAAGACTATGTCATTTATTTCTTTTGTATATCAATATCATGACCCCACTTTAAATCTATTTGGAACTCTTATTGTACTACTGTTTTTAAATGTTTTATTCTCAGAAGGAGGAAAATGTTTTTAAAATCAGTTCTCTTAGTAATTTTATTAATGCTAAATATGTAGACTAATTTAGGCATATCAGCATTTTTATTAAATTAGTGCAGCCTAATCATAAGCAAGGATACTGCTACAATTATTTTGGTCTTTCATTATTTCTAAAAATATTGCATGGTAATTTTATTTAAATAAGATCTCTACACATATTGGTAAGCTCTTGGATAAATTTTGTGTGCTGTACAATTATATTAAATGGATTTTTTCTTTTTTTCCCCTGGTGTTTCTTGGTAAAATACAGAAATGCCAATTCTTTTTGTGGAATTATTTTGTATCCTACTACTTTGCTGAAGCTATTAATTTGTCTGCTTAGTTTTGCATTTGTTCACAAGGGTTTTCTAAGTAAACCACTGTATCATCTGCAAGTAAGAATAAGTTTGCTTCCTCTAATTCAGGATTTCTTAACCTGGGGCACATGAATTATCATTTTGATATTTTGATAGCTATATTTCAGTGTGAAAGCTTTCCTTTATATTTAATTTTTGGATTAAAATATGCTGAAAGCTACACTAGAAAATCAAAGGGATCTATGATACATGGAAGGCTAAGGAACCTCACTTTAAGCCGTGCTTATTCCCTTAAATTCTTCTTCTTTTTTCATCACTACAATGAATCTTTCTGGGACTGTGCTGAATAAAGCTGAAGAGCCAGGCCATCTCTCACATCATTCCAATCTGATGGACTTTCTATATCTATATACTTTCAAGAATTTTATCATTATATTATTAATATGGTTAACCATGCAAATTGTTTCTCTAATATTGAGTCATCTTTATATCCCTGCTATAAATATCATTTGAACAGATGGCATAAAAATTACCAAAGGCATAGAATTTAGAATAGAAGAGAATTTTATAGAATTAGAATAAACAATGACAAAATTCAAATGGAGGAATAAAAAGTCAAGAAATGCAAGAAAAAAATAAAAAAGTAATAATGAACCATATTTAGCATTACCAGATCTCAAATTATTTTATAAATTAGTTAAAATTTTATGTTACTGGGTTTTTTAATTGAAAAGGACATTGTTGCAATTAATTTTAAAAGCAAGACTTAGAAGCAAACTTGTATTCAACAAATTCAAGAACATAAACTTTCAGAGTAGAGAATACTTTATTAAAACAGCTGGGAAAACTAGAAATCACTTTAGAAAAAAACAGATTTAGGGGGCCATCTTACATCATCTGCTCTTTATTGTTGTTCAGTTTCTCAGTCATATCCAACTCTTCATGACCCCATGAACCATAACACAGCAATGTTATTAATGAGGCTTTCTTAGCCAAGATAGTAGATTGGTTTGCCATTTCTTTCTCCATTATCCTTAATCAATTTCTAAATGTATAAAATTCCAAATATAAAAATCACATAATAAAAATAATTAGAGTGGAAAATAAGGATATAACTTTTACAACTGTGGGTGAGGGAAGAGTTTATAATCAAATATGGGTTATAATGAGGGTGTGTTTCTAAATGTTTCAGAAACAAAATGTATTCATGCCACAGCTATAAATTTAATCTGCCCTAACATTTTCTCCTTCACTTTCTTAAGTCTAGAGCAATCGATAAAACAATAAGCTGTCTTTATTTGTTGCCTTTTCTGATTTCCAAGATGTAAATATTCACACTGAATACTTTAACAACAGGTTCTCACGAGCCAATCAAGCTGGCTCCAGGACACCTCTGAATATAAGAGATCATGAAGACAAAATAAACAATTTTAGTCACATAAAATTTAAAGGTTCTGCATAAACAAAATCAATGAAGCCATTTTAAAAAGAAATTAGAAAAAAATCTTTGGATAAAATATCTCTGATAAAGGTCTGATTTTCAAAATCTATAGGAGATCATATCAAATCTATAAGACTACAAGTCATTTCCCAGTAGACAAGTGGTCTGATTGGGACTAAATACTATGGAATTTTTTTCCCTCCTATGTATCAAGGCTATTTGCCTCATCCTTCATAAGGAGAGGAAAAAAATAGAACCAGAAGAAGAAACAGATTTGGAAAACTTGAGACTTAAGCACATTATTCAGGTTATTCTGTTTTCTAACTGAAAGAAAGAACAAAGGACTGAAAACTCAAGTGGTGAGAGTGATGAAAAACACTGGTCAATCAAGAAATATTAGGGGACATAAATGAAATAGTTATAAGAAGCTAAAAGGATATTGGTTACCAAGTTGATGAAAGTCTCAAAGCTATGGAAAATTTCTGGGAGAGTTCTTACAATAAGGAAGAAGGATCAAAATAATGAATCAGAAAAAATGATATAATCACGTTTATGTGACACTATTCTGTTAATTGCAGTCACATTGCTCTCACTAAAGTCCAATACTTTAAGCACCTATGTGTCCTGTTTCCCCATCCACTTTTTTCAGTACTCAATTTTCCGTTGAAGAGAGAAAAGAGAGTTCAGACAGAAACTTTCCATTCAGTTACATTGCACAATAAAGAATTTGAGTAGGCAGGGGTGGCTAGGTGGCGCAGTGAATAGAGCACTAGCCCTGGAGTCAGGAGGACCTGAGTTAAAATCTGGCCTCAGACACTTGACACAATTACTAACTTTGGGTAAGTCACTTAACCCCAATTGCCCTCTAAAAAGAAAAAAAGAAAAAAAAGAAAATTTGAGTGGGCAACTCATGGTTCAACAAAACAATAACATTTATAGTGTACTTTAAGGCTTGCAATGCTCTTTCTTCACAACCACCCCATGAAGTGGATAGTACAAATGTTATGATCCTCATTTTACAACAAGGAAAATTAGTCTCTGAGAGACCAAGCAATTTGCCCACAATTATATAACTAAGAAATTTCTGAGGTGGGATTTGAATTCAGGTCTCTTGACTCTCAGTCCAGTACTCTGTTTGTTACCCTATAACAGCAGAAGTATGAGAAGGGGTTGAGAGGGTGGGAGAAGTACTAGGGCACAGAACACAACAACCCCACACATACCCACTCATGATCATGCTACATGCCAACATACTGCTTGGGGCTCCAAGTTTCAGCTTTAACATATGGTGATGCTCATGTAGCATCCAAGCTCCAAACATTCCTACACATACAACAGTCCTCTCAAATAAGTTATTTTTGTTTCAAACCTATTCTTGCTCCCTCTCCAAAACCCACCAGTTCCTTCACACATACTCTTATTCACTCAAACATATTCTGATTTTTTAAACAAATCCAACTCTTCTCACAGACATATTCTACTTCTCTCAACAATGCTAGATATCCGGAGGTCAGTTTTTTCTCCAAAATCAATACTAAAAATATGTCCTGGATCCTCTTAAATAAGAAAACAAAATCGGAGGCATGTGTGCCTACATACTATATATAACCAGGGCACAACTGTTTCTATTTTCAAACAGGACATTCTTAGATTCTAACATTGGAAATAAGACCAGAATTTGATGAAGTTATTACAAATGTATAACACAATGAATAGAGTGCCAGGTCTGGAGTCAGAAAGACTCCTTTTCCTGAGTTCAAATCCAGCCTCAGACCATAACCCTGCACAGTCACTTAACCTTGTTTGACTCAGTTTCCTCATCTATAAAATGAGCTGGAGAAGGAAATGGCAAACCAGTACAGTATCTTTGCTAAGATAACTCCAAATGGGGTCACAAAGAGTTGGATATAACTGAAACAACTGAATAACAAGAAAAATGGACATAGCACTTTCAGGTTTCCAAGGTACTTTCCATACAATTTCATTTAATTCTCACAGTAACCTTGTGAGGTGCTATTATTATTTCTGTTTTACATAGAAGCAAACTGAGGAAAGAAAGAAAAAGAAGAAGCTGTGGCTTGCCCGTGGTCATACAACTTGCTAGACAAGTATCAGAGTCTGGATTCAAACTTGTCTTCTAGGTTGACATTTTAGCAAGTATATACCCGCTAGTTGTCTCAAAACATACATCAGGAGAATAAATGGTATTTGCTACTTTCATTTCAATAGGGTCAAAGACCTCATCCCTGAATAGTAGGTCTTTTGTACTTGTTTATTTGGTTATGGCTGTGGATAGCTAAAGAGTGTGGGAACTAACTCTGCTACTTACCTTGTACCAAAATCTATGCTGTCAGGCTAGTAAAAAGATTCAAATGTAGCTTGAAAGTTTAAAAAAAAACTTCAGCATTATTAATAAAATGTACCTAAGACAACAGGTCAGAAACCAAAGTCTTCTCAGAATTGCACTGTGTACAGGGCTTTCTTTACTCCTTTCCCTACTTTCATCTGTAGCAAAAAGAAAAAGGAAAAAAAAGTTCTTCCTCCACATGTGACTAATGTATCAATTGTGGACAAATCAACTCTGAAAACTTATTAGTAGCTTTGGGCTCTGCAAGATAGCAGTAGCAATCCAATGATACATATTCATTAGAGATAAGCAGAAGCCATATCTGGAGCCTATAAGGGCAGGCAGGTGGGCACAATGGAGAGTGTCAAGCCTGGAGTCAGGAAGATTCTTCCTCCTGAGTTGAAATTTGGCCTCAAACACTTACTATCTGTGTGACCCTGGACAAGTCACTTAACCCTATTTGCCTTGGTTTCCTCCTCTGTAAAATGTAAAAAAAAAAAAAAAACAGAAATGGAAAAGCACTCTAGTATTTGTGCCAAGAAAACCTCAAATGGGGTCACAAAGAGTGAAATACAACTCAATAATGGCAACAACCTTACCAGCCTCATTTCTAAAATACATAGAGTACTGAATCAAATTTATAAGAATACAAGTCATTCTCCAATTGAAAAATGGTCAAAGGATATGAACAGGCAGTTTTCAGAAGAAGAAATAAAAACAATAGTCAAATTTTTAAAATCTCAAACTCAATATTTATTAGAGAAATAAAAATTAAAACAACTCTGAGGTACCACCTCACAGTTATCAGACTGGTTAATATGACAAAAAAAGAAAATGATACATGTTAGAGAAGTAGTGGGAAAATTAGAACACTAGTGTGTTGTTGGTGGAGTTGTGAACTGATCCAACCATTCTGGAGAGCAATTTGGAACTATGCCCAAAGGGGCTATAAAAATACATATATTCTTTGATCCAGCAATACCAGTGCTAGACCTATATCCCAAAGAGATCATAAAAAAGGGAAAAGGGGGGGGGGGTGGCTAAGTGGCACAGTGAATAGAGCATAGGTCCTGGAGTCAGGAGGACCTGAGTTCAAATTCAGTCTCAGACACTTAGCACTTACTAGCCATGTGGCCTTGGACAAGTCACTTAAACACAATTACTGTAACTTCCACCCTCCATAAAAAGGGGGGGGGAAGAACCTACATGTACAAAAATACTTATAACAGCTCTTTTTGTGGTAGTGAAGAATTCAGAATTGAGGTGATGTACATTAATTGGGGAACGACTGAACAAGTTGTGGTATATGAATGTAATAGAATACTATTATTCCATAAGAAATGATGAGCAGGTAGATTTCAGAAAACCCTGTATTTACATGAACTGCTTCTGAGTGAAATGAACAGAACCCAGAGAACATTTTATATAGTAAGAGCAACATTATGCAATGACCAACTTTGAGACTTAGCTCTTCTCAGCAATACAATGATCTAAGACAATTCCAAAAGACTCATGATGGAAAATGCTATCAACAACCAGAGAAAGAACTATGGAGTCTAATCCAGATTGAAGCATACTGTTTTCTTTTTGTTTTTTCTTTCTTGTGGTTTTTCCCTTTTGTTCTGATTTGTCTTTCACAGTATGACTAAGATAGAAATGTTTCATGTGATTTTACATGTATACTCTGTATCAGATTGCATGCTCTCTTGAGGAGGGGTAAGAGGAGGGAAGGGGAAGTTTTGGAACTCAAAATCTCATAAAAGTGAATGCTGAAAACTAAAAATTAATTTTAAAATAATTTTTAAAAAGAAACAAATTTCAAAAAATAACACCTTTATCCTATTCCTTGCCTTAAAACCCTGAGATGTTCATTCTTTCCTTTTTTCACCTATAATATTAGTTTTAAATAGATCAGTCACAAAAGATCCCTCTATGTCCTTTATTCCCCAACAAGAAGCCATTCCTCAATTCTGAACTCAGGAAATGGTAAAAAAAAAAAAAAATTCTTACCCAAATTCAAGGAACTGTTTTGGTCAGCATCTATTCAAAACCACAACTCATAAATTTTGATCTCTTATTACCTTTTCTTTCTTTACTGGACCAAATCAGAGTACTCAAGAATAAGCTTTTTTCAAGGCAAAAAGGATCTGCCAAGACAGTTCTGAAGGACTTATAATTTAAAATGTTATCCACATCCAGAGAAAGACATACTAACTCTAAATGCAGATCAGAGCACATTTTTTATGTTTTCTTTTTCTTGTTTTTTTTCTGTTTTCTTTGCAATATGTCTAATATGGAAATATGTTTTGCATGATTACACATGTATAAGCTATATCAAATTTCTTTCTGTCTCAAGGAGAGTAGAAGGGACATACGGAAAAAAAGAATTTGGAACTCAAAAATTCATTTTTCCCAGTTAATAGTATTTTATTTTTCCAATTACATGTAAATATAGTTTTTGGCATTCATTTTTATAAGTTTGTGAATTCTAAATTTTTCTACCTCCCCTCTCCCTCCACAAGACAGCAAGCAATCTGATAAAGTTAATAAATGTACAATCATGTTAGATATATTTCCACATTAGTTGTGTTGTGAAAGAAGAATCAGAACAAAGGAAAACCACAAGAAAGAAAAAACAAAAAAAAGTGAAAATAGTACATTCCAATGAATTCAGACTTCATAGTTCTTTCTTGGGATGTGGGTAGCATTTTCCATCATGAATCTTTTGGAATTGTCTTGGATCACTGCATTGCTCAGAAGAGCTAAGTCTATCATAGTTCATCAGCACACAATGTTGCTGTTATTGTGTACAGTGTTCTGGTTCTGTTCACTTCACTCTGCATCAGTTCAGGTAAGTCTTTCTTGGTTCTTCTGAAATCTGTCTGCTCTTCAGGGGAGTAAATTGGGACCAAGCATAGGCTACATCCAGGGCATGAGGGTGTGTGTGTATGGGCTGGTATCCTTTTCACAGGGCCGTCTGAAATTTGATTGAAGTTAACCTGGAGGACACAAATTTGGCTAGAAGGTTCAAAAGGCAAGGTCTAAACGTCAAAAGCAACAAGACAATGAGAAGGGGGGCAGGAGGGTCAGGAGAGGTTCCTCTTGGTTTTTTCCCAGATGCAAACTTCTATCTGTAATAGTTCAGGATCATAGACCCTCTAGGTGGCTTGTGGCATTTCTCCTGAATGATGAATTACTGCCATCCAGACAACTTTACCTAAATGCAAACTCAAAACAACATTACTTACTGTCCTAAGAGCTTTAATCTCAAATTGCAAGTTTAGACACAATTATTTTTACTCTCATGAAGTTGCAATAAGCAATAAAAATTTACCAGGACTCGCACATAAGAGATTTCACTTAACATCTTTTACTTGTTTTTCTTTCCTTTTCAAATTTAATGTTATCCTGGTGTAAAGACCAATCATTAGAAATCATTTCTATATTATACAATGTAATGGTAATCAATTTGTTTGATCAGATACTTAGGGCTAAGTACGGAACTCTGTCCATTGGTGAAAAGGTGTGAATTCCCCTGTTGACGTGGAAGAATGCTATTGGCTGAGACACTCCCTGTTGACTTGGGAGCAGGCCAGTGTTTATAAGGAATAATTTTATAGAGTCAAGACAGATTTTGGATTTGGTTCCTCAGTGAAGCTGATTGAAGATATGAACAGGATGGGACTTTGTTGGTGGCCTGGCTGATCCTTGAATTCCAGGCAAGAGAAGTCCTGAAGGGATTGAGGTGTGCTGAATCCAGTGAACTTCAGTGTGTGCCAGGGATTGCCTTGAGGACTGGACAAGGACCTGGGAACTATTCATCCCTGAAGACTGGACAAGAACCTGTAAGCTTTCAGCTCCTGAATCTAGGTGATTGTCTGGCAGATTCAGGAGGGAGCTGGGACCAGGGAAGGAGATCCAGG
>JAQQSW010003533.1:0-14667 GCA_028646575.1 Pseudocheirus occidentalis | reverse complement strand
GGACGAAACTGAGGTTTGTTGGAAATCAAGGGGTGGAAGGATTGTGTCGTTGTCTAAGAACTTTGTTTGGAATCTAAAGTTAATGGTTGCCCCAGGAATGAAAGATCAGTATATTGTGAATTGTTGATTGAATCAACTCCCTCTTAGGGAAACTAGGTCATTCCTTTTGTTAATTGATTGAATCTTAAAGTGTGAAGCAGGTTTCTCCCTTAGGGAAACCAGCTGATTCTTCTCTTGTTCCTTTCTGTAATAAGATATAATATTGAGACTTTCCTTGTTCTGAAGATTGTATATAATATTGTGAACTGTTGAAACTGTGAACATTGTACTGAATCTGATTTTGTAATGGAATAGAGTGTTCACTAATACTGTGTAATCTGAATCTTAAAAGCTCTTCACAGTAGCATTCTCTCAGGAATCTACTGCTGATTGGCTTTACACCAATATAGGTCAGAAACTTCTCTGAACAGAGCTCTGTGAAGCACCATGAGAGATCACTCAGTGTCCAAAGCAGGGCTTAAACCCAGGTCTTCATATCTGCAATATCTCTCCACTATACCAATATCACCACTCTACATAACATAGATACAGATAGATAAATATAAATAGAGCAGAGAAAAAGTATCAAAATTCAGGAGATCAGAAAAGGCTTCCTATAGGGGACAGCTCTGGAGTTAGGCCTTAAAAGTATCTAAAGATACAAAGAGGTGGAGATGAAGGGGGGGTGCCTTCCAGGCATGGAGAACAGACAGCATTTGCAAAATCATGGATCTTGGAGATAAAGTGCCAAATTCAGGGAACAGTAAAGTAGGCCAGCTTGGCTGGAACAGAGAATAAGCCAGAGTAATATGATATTCCTTGAAAGGTAGGCCAGAGGCAGACTGTGAAAGGCTTTAAATGCCAAACTGTGGAGTGTGTGTTTCTCTCTACAGGCAGTAGAGAAGGCATGAAGGAAGATGCTTAGGGAAGTCAGTGACGTGGGTAGACCTGCGCTTGAAGAGTATGATTTTAGCTATAATCTGAAAGATGGTTTTGAGTAGGGAGAGATTAGAAGTGGGGTGTCCAATTAGGAGGCTATTGCAATAGTACAGGTGAGAAATTATGAGGATCTGTATAATATTAAGTAGTATATAAGGGCAGCTAGGTATTGCAGTGAATAGAACACCAGCCCTGGAATCAGGAGGACCTGAATTCAAATTCAGTCTCAGATACTTAACACTTAGTAGCTATATGATTTTGGGCTAGTTACTTAACCCCAATTGCCTTGCCTTCCCCCTAAAAAAATAGTGATAATAATTTAAACCTACAAAGTGCTTTACACATATTATTTTATTGGAATTTCACAGCAATCTTGTTGTCAGGTAGGTGCTGGAAGTTTTATTTTTTCCCTTTTTCTGATGAGGAAACTGGAACTAAGAGGCTCTATCTATGGGCTCATAGATTTAAAGCTGAAAGGGGCTGTTGAGGCCCTGAGTTCTCCCTCTTCATTTTATAGATGAAGAAAGTGAAATTCAGAAAGATAAAATTACTTTCTCAGTGTCATAGGGTAGTTAGTAAGTGTTTGAGGTATGACTTGGGCCCAGATCTTTGAGACTCCAGGTTCGGTTTTCTATAAACCACAGCATGGTGCTTCTACTTGCCTGAGGTCATCCAACTAGTGAGTAAGAGAGGCAGGATTGGAACCTAGGTCTTTGGGTCACATATATTCTTACTGGTTCTATGTCATATATTTCTCTATAACTCTATTGGATAGTATAATGCTGGGCACATAGTGAATTTTTGAGAAATGTTTATTAGTTATTTTTTTCTATAGCAGAAAATTTTAAAATTTCATTCAATGTGCTAACTTGTTATATACTATGATTTATTAATTTATTCAATATAATTTACTTACAATATACTTAATTATTTAAATAACATTAATTTGTTAAATATGACATTTTATTTAATACATATAAATTATAATAACTATTTAAGTTATTATTACTTAAATGCAGTCAAATCTTATTTGGAGATCACTAATTCCATAACCTATCCTTAACTACTACTTCAGGACTAAGAAATAAGTAGTATGGCAGAACTCAGGTCCCCCTTAAGTGCAGGCTGTATTTAATTTGAATAAATCCCAGCTCCTAATATACTCCTTGATCCATAGTAGGTGCTTAATAAATTCTTACTGAATTGCATTAAGTTGGCATGGTGCCCCGGATTTAGGCTCAGAGGACCCAGAGTCAAGCAGTTATGCTTCTTATGAATTTTGTGACCTTGGCCAAGTTATTTATCTCCCCTGAGCCTTGGATGCCTTATTTCTAAAGTAATGAGGTTGAACTAGATGCCTTCTAAGGTATATAAAAATAAAATCCTATGGAATCCTGTCCCTCCCCTGCATTGAGATGTCTAGAATAGGAGTCCTAGGGGCAGCTAAGTGGCCCAGTGAATGGAGCACTGGCCCTGGAGTCCGGAGGACCTGAGTTCAAATCTGGCTTAAGACACTTAGCACAAAACTAGCCATATGGACTTGGGCAAGTCACTTAACCCCAATTGCCCTGCCTTCCCACCTCCAAAAAGTAAAAGAAAAAAAAGAATAGGGGTTCTTTCCCATCAGTTTGCTATTTTATAAAGTCTATCTTATGGGTATCATCCCAGCTTCTCCTTCCTACTGTTTGTTTTCAGTATTGTTTGAGGTAGTTATCACTGTCCCACTGCTGTGGGATATTAATTCATCATAGTCATAAATGAGTTTCCTTCTCTTCAAGGGCATTTTGACACCTGAAAACTTCAACATCCTTTTATTAACTTCACATTCTCTCTGATGGACCCTAGAGAGCATGATGGTTAGAAACAGTGACAGTTTAACTGGTCGGCTTCCCACAGTGGAGGGGAGAAGAAAGCGTCAGCCAAAGTGGCTAACGTAGAGTGCAAAGTATGCAAGAATGATCAAATAGAAGCAACAGATCTACCAGGAAAAAAAGGAAAGAAAAGAGAAGGAATCATTTTATAGTTTCGCGATGAGCATTTTATGGACTTACTCTGCCTCTTGTACTTTCTTGGAGGACTTTCATGTTCCAGTGCCAGTGACTCCTCACACACCATCATCGACAGCTGGATCAAGTCCTCCTGACCAACTTCGGTGAGTCAAAAAGATTCATTCCTTGGGGTAAGCATTATACTGCCATCAGCTAGACCAGTAGTGGGTGTCTAATAGAAACTTACTGTTTCCTTGCTGTGCAAATAATCTTTTGTATGCATAGGACTGGTCATATCCCTCCTTTGCCCAGAAATTATCTGACTCACACCTCTCAAGTAAAGTTGAACTCTTTCTCTTGAAATTAAAAGCTCTTCAATGTGTAACACCACCCAATTTTTCTACTCTTATCTTATATTATTCCCTTCCATTAACTCTATGCTCCAGCCAAATCGGGCTATTCGTTGTTGCCCAAAAGCATTATATACCTTCCTTTCTCTGTGTCTTTTCTCACACTATAATGTCTTCCCTTTCTCTTTTCAGTTATCAAATTCCTAACCATTTTTTAATGCTCCTTTCAAATATGCCCCTCATTCAGGAAACCTTTCCTGATCTTTGTCCAAAGCATGGCCCCTCCCTGACCAGACCCTACCCTGATCAGTAATCAACACGTACAAATAGATTTCACATTTTATTTTTTTATAAATATTTTTATATTTACATATATATGTAAAATATATGTGAAATATATTTTATATATACATATGAAACATATACCTATATATACATATAAATATATAATAAAACATAATATATATTTTTATAAATATATTTATAAAAAATTATATTTTTAATTCTCTTTACATTTCACATTTCACATTAGAGTTATTTAAATTTATGTCCTATTCCCACGAGGACAGGGATTATGTCCTGCTTGAATTCTGTGTGTAAACTTGAACAAAGCACTCAACCTCTCTGGGCCTCAGTTTCCTCATCCATAAAGTGAAGAGATTAGGCTGCATGACTTCTTCCTTTCCATTTCCAAGTCTGTTTTCCTTGATACTTACCCCAAGACTTAGCACAATGATCTGCCCATTGTTGGTGCTTAATTCATTTTTGTTATTAAATGAATCTTTCCACATTTTTCATGTGGTACAATACTAGAGGTGCCACGTAATTCACTCTAAATCCACTATTCTCTCCTATTCAGCAAGCCTAGTCCCCAGCACAGTGCTGTTCCTTTCAGGTTTCAAGCTACCGCCACTTCTGCTAGCTTCACTGAGTTCCTAAATCTCACATCCCTAATTAGGGAGAAGACCACAGTATATCCTTCATCCAACCTGCTTCCCTTTCTCCCTGATAAAGGCATACTAACCACTGAAGTATTTAAAGATTATAGATTATATAAGAAGCCCTATGAGTAGACATCAGATAAGAAGGTTAATATTTCAATTTAAAAAATTTCTTATAATTGAATTTTAATATTCTACAGGGTATAGGATAACCACCTACTCTCTTTACCTGTCTCCTGCTTAAATTTCTGTTTCTTAAATAACTCAGTCCTTTGGGTATAGAGTTGACTGGGCCAGATCTGTTTTGAAACCCTCTGGAATATGATTCTCTGAATTTCTATGTGGCATATGAAAGTCTAGGTATGTCTGTTATGGGAATCTGAAGATCTTCCCTGCCCTTAGGTAGGCCCTTTGATAGGCTTATGTGACTCTGAGAACCTTCCTTGATTTGAAAATATACTCTGTCCCCTAATAGGCTGAATGTGGTCACATGGAGCCTATGGCTGGAAGCTTTCAGGAATGCCCACACCTTATTACTTTGTGTTTGGGCAGTGGTTCAAGAGGGTTATGACATTCTCTGATCCAGGAGAAGGCTGCATATACCCTTATGTGAGGTTTTGCTTTGGGGTCACTTTGGAAAGAGTTATGTGATTTGGTCAGACGAGACTCTGGGCAGCTGCTGAAAACCCCGGCCTTGAAAACCCAGGTATTGGTGCTTCCCTCTTTGGTAACTAACTGGGTATGGATGTAATGGTCAGACAGCTGGAAGCCCTGTTTGCTGATCTGTTTCTTTGTCTGCTTATAACTTCTGTTTTCATTCTCTGAAGTTAAGGGTGCTGACTTTTCCCCCGAACTAGGTAAATGATATATGTTTGATTGATTAAAGTAAGACTGTTAACCCATTTTGAGTTGCTTTCCTTTAGAAAAGCAGATCTAAGAACCTGTACTAGCAGCCATCCTGGATATGCTAGGGTGCTTGCTGATACAATTTTCTTCCAACATTTCCCTCACCTCAGTCATCCCTAGATTTTATTTTTTGACTCACTGGTCTAATATATCTTATTCTTCCCCTGTCCTATACCTAGCTTCTAGTTAAATACAATACTTCCCTAACCTGGCTTATATACCTTTCCCTAGATCTGAGGCCTTGGTTCCTCCTCCATCTTCTTATCACATCAGAAGTGATAGAATTGGAGCTAGAAAGACCTGGGTGAAATCCTAAGAAATTGTTAGCTATTGGACTATAGCAAATCACAACCTCTTAAGACTATTTATTTATATGTGAAATGGGAATAATAATATCTGTAGAGACTATCCTTACATAGTCATTCATAGGCTTAAATGAGATGATATGGAATATAGGCAGCTAGGTAGAGAGTAAAGAGTCCTTGACTTGGAGTTGGAAAGACCTGAATTCAAAATTTGCTTCCTGCCTTGGATACTTTCAAGATGTGTAATACTGGAAAAATCGTTTAACCACTCAGCCTCAGTTTCCTTATCTGTAAAATGTTGATAATTGATAGCAACTACCTCAAAGGGTTGTATCTATCTATTTATCTGTCTATCTATCTATCTATCTATCTAATTAAATGGTTTTGCAAACTTTAAGGCACTACATAAATGCTAGATATTATCACATAAAGTGCTTTGCAAAACTCAATGTGCTTTACAAATGTCATACAATAGTGTTATTTTTATCATCATTTCTCTTCCAACTGATGTGTGGAACTATATTACACAAACCTGTTTTTTAGTCAGATCAGCCCTTGATGAAAAAAAAAATCCACCTACACTATACTGGTCCTAAGTTTCCTCATCCAGTTTAAATGCTAAGGCCTGTCCTTCCACATGTTCACTCCATATTTGATCACACCAGACTAACAAACTTTCTAGCTCTGATTCCAGGTGGGCACACACCTACCTCCTGAAAAATTGCTCAACTACACTGACAGGCACACCTGAGGACCAGTGGAGACTGGGTATCTTTTTCTTGTCCTTGCCTTGGGGTCAAATAACATTTTTTTATCTTAGGGCCATGAGTTAATGGTTCTGATTTGACTTTATTACTATATGTTACATCCATAATCAATATAAAAAATCTGTAACAAAAATTACTTGAACATAATATCATTATCAGCATCTTCTCTTTCCCACCCTCTACAATAATTGAGCTGAGGAGTAGAAAGTTTCTCAAAATATAACATAGATCAGATTTGGGACAGGTATTTCCTACACACAAAAGGAATGCTAAAAATCCAGAATCTCAGAAGTATACATTTGATACGAATACTTAGATTAATCAATAAAAATTTCTAACTCCTGTTATACTTGGCCAAGTGGTTTAATACTTAATAAAAACTTTTGAAATATAAAGCAGCTTTGTGGGACTCCTGAAAAGGTATTTTGCATTTCACCTTGACTCTGTACTTCAAACAACTCCCAATATATGCTTTCTGATAAAACAGGACAGGTTTGTTGATTTCTTATTGGTGGTCATCTTCTCCAACAGTGCTGTAGAAGTAGGCAAGTAATCCTCTACTTACTCCTATTCAACTCTAACCAAAAGAACTCAGGACCTCAAGAATTATTGAATTTACAAAGTGTCACCAAGCAGTATTGTAGCAAATATTTAACAGGCTTTTCCCCTGAAAAAATTAACATATTTTAAAATTCAATCTGCTTTGTTAACATTTTTTCATCACTTTCTTAAATATGGACAATAAGCTAAACAATGTCAAGCCCCAATTTATAGCATTTGCCAATTTCTGAAGTGTAAATGCTTACACTGAAAATATAACAATCAACTCTCACAAACGGATTTGAGCTAACGCCAGTATACCTTTACCTCCAAGTTTGGACATCTATATTTTAGGATTGACACTTATTAATTTAAGCAAAGGAAATCCAAAAATATAAGAGGCATCCAGGGGCAAGATAACCTGGTTGAGTCCCTTATTCTAGCTGCCATGCTGGCTTAGCTGCCACAGAACTGGAAAAGCTCAGTTTTTTCCACCTCTCAATTAAAGTCTTAAAGTTCAATAATGCCAGCTGGAGGGTCAAACTGAAATTTTCTTTCATTTTAACTGGCACAATATACTGCTGCTGTCAGAGAAGGAAGAGGACCAATGGATCACTCCTATCACTTCATACAAAAATTTCAAATCCCTTTAGTGTTGGGTCACCAGCTGGCCAGAAGCATTCTGAGAGTTGCTCACCTCCAATGAGCACAAATGCTAAGTCACTCAATACCAGAATCCCCCAAAGTTTTCGAGGGAGCTCCCTGAGATAGCCAAACAGACCAATTCAACTTATGCTACAATAGGAAAGTTGATGGCTGATAGTCTTGCAGCCACAATGCCGCCAGCCCAACATATTGATCCCTGATGGAGAGGCAAAGAAATATGTCCTCTAATGATACAAATGTTGCATCCTGAGAATGCAAACAATAGAAGACAAGTAAATCTAGAGTCATGAGATTTTCAACTGGAAAGCACCAGGGATGGAAAAACAGAGATTTGAAGAACACTAGTGACTTTTCAGTTAGTGTTAGAGCTCTGAAGAGATTCAACTGAAGTCTCCTGATTCTCAATCTGGGCTCCTTCCACTACAGCTGTTACCTCACTGTGAACTGGGATTGATGCCCACCCGTGATCTCCTGCAGCCACACTTACATGTGGAAAGACTATTATCAGAGCACAAAAGACCAAAATATGGACTGAGGCAAGTTAAATATCAACCATTTGTGTTTCTTTTAACACATCATTGCTTATGCTACCATTATTAAGGCAGAAACTTCCCAGGAGAGAGACCAGGATGAAAGAGGGAAGAATTCAAAGAAAATCCCATTTTGGACTCCCTTCCCCCCTTTTCCAATTTCAGGTTAATGTGAATCTGCTTATTTAGTCTGCATCCTCTGTGAAGACCGAATGTTCCTGATTTATATCACTTCCCCTAACTGGCATTCTAATGGGCACACAAGAGGAAAATAAAATATTTAATAAAATCAAAAGTGACAAATGAACTGTTTGCTTGAAAGAACCAGTGTTACTGGGACCTGCAGAGAGAGCAGGGATGAGGGAGGTTCCGAGAGCTGGGAAGAGGCCCAGCTGAACAACAACAAAAAAAAGTCAAGGCTTTTGAAAAAATAATTCTTAAAAAAAATCAAAGGCATTTGATGACATATGTAGTTTTTTTTTTCACTTTCACTCTTCATTCTTTTGTGGCTTCTCATTTGCTGCAGTCCGAGCAGGGATCCCTATTATGTAAATAAGGTAGTGAGGCAGATGGTGTCACAAAGCAATGAATTCATTTGGGGGGGAGGGGCTTAATTATGGATGGGTGAACCCGGCTGTGTTTTGGGTTCAGCAAACGTCTCAAATGTTAAGGGATTGGCAAAGCCCCAGACGCAGGTTTCCAAGCACATTTTGAAATCCAATCATATTTGCAGGGGAATTGGAGTTGGGATTTCTTTTTTTGGTTTTTTATTAAATTCCTCAAGTACAGGGCCCAGATTTTCAGCCTGTAAAGCCATGGAGGAATTCTGGCAGGGTTTCAAAATGCACGAAGCTAGTTTACTGTATTTCAGGGCTACTACTATATTTCAGAACCACCAGATTAGCTTTTAAAAGATCCTTCTTTAAAAAAAAAAGAGATGAGGGAGAGAAATAACCCTGGGTAAGTAAAACTGAACCTTAGAATATAGCATCTGTGTAGTCACCCTTTGTTGAGTGTGCTGTGAAAGAATTAGGAATGCAATCTGAAAGAGTTGGAGGGGCACCCCAGTTCATGTGGAACCCGACCTTGAAACCCCCTTCAGGAATTCCCTTTACATATCCCTGACAGGTACTCATAAAGCCAGTGTTTGAACACCTCAAAGTCCTTGGGCTGACACCTTTGAGCAGATTATAATGTTCGCAAGGGCCCTTAGGTGCTATTAGAAATCAGTGAAATGGGCAAATGGAAACAATCCATTATTAATATCCCATGGGAAATTCTTAGCCAAAGGTGGGAGTTGGGGCTCTCACAAAGAAAAGTCAGATCTCTTGCACTTCTGGGGTGGGTGAGTAGTACTTCAGGCTTTGGATAGTACTCTATTCAGGCAGCTTAAGCGGAATTTCTTCAGGTGACTAAATAAATAAACACATCTGCTGTAACAGGTATGTTCCAGTGAGTCAGTTTCAACTCTGAGTAATTCTGCTCTCCAAGGAAATCCTGAGGAATTAGGTCAAGGTTGGACTGACGACCAAACCATGTGCCATGTGATTGCCATGGGCTAGGGCTCTAGTCTGGCAGTGAAAGGAGAAGGACTCTGAGTGTTCCTTTGACTTGTCATCTGATCATAGGTGGAACTAAGTGTAAGTTCCACAACCTTCTCCTCTCCCACTAAGCTGTAAATTCTCAGAGATTGAGGGCTGTTTCATTTTCAGTATTTTTCCTCAGATTCTAGCCCAAGGCTTTACATAGAAGTGTTTAGTAAATGATTATTGAATGAATGAATGAATGCTGCAAAATGATGCCATATGTCTGTGGTTATCTGTGGATAAGTGAGTAGAAATAAACACAACGAAACCTCATATAATGCTATTTGGCCACAGAGTGGAATGGGAGAAGTGGGCAAAGGGCGAAGGGAAGAGTGTCTGCCTTAAATCTAGCCAAGAAGGCTTAGTTACTAAAGATCCAAAGTACTTTGCTCTGAGGCTATGTTAGGAAACGTTCAGCTAGATACTTTGGGGAGGTCTATTGCAGCAGGGTGAGGTGATGGGAGATAGGAAATAACCTGAGATTGTCATATTCCTTCTCATGGGTGTCAGCACTCAGACGACCCTCCCCCCTCCTCCCCTGCCAGCTCCTCAATGCCATAGTGTGAGACTGAGATTCAGAAGGAAAGGAGGAGGGAGAGAGGAAAAGGAAACCCACAGAATGTGGAAGGTGGAGAGAGTTTTGGGGAGCACCTTGAAATAATCTTTACTTTTTCAGAAGACATGGGAAAGAAATGAAAGGTGTTTGAAACAGAACTATCATTCCCTTCCCCTCCCCCTTTCCATTTGGTCTTGGTAGATTCTTTTTCTTCATTTCTTTTCAGGTGTGTGGACAGCTGAATAGAGAGAATGTGAATGTGCTATTATGACTTAGTCAAAAATGGACATTCCTCAACCCCTGTGCCACATACCCAGAAAGAGACAATCACACCTTCCTTATTGTGGAAATGGGAAAGTGGTTTTCACTAATTATGAAATGCTACAAGAGCCATCTTCTTGCTCAGATATCCGTTGTTCTCCACTGGTTCTCACGTAGATCAGATCTATCAGCTATTTTAGAGGGTCTAACCAAAGTGGGTACTGCATATAAATACAGTGATATATGGTCTCTAAGAGTTTTCTGTAGAATCTTCTATGTAGACCTAGAAAACATTTGAGAGACCACATCTAACCCTCTTGGATTATAAATGGGGAACTAAGCTTTAGAGAGGTTGTGACTTGTCTAGTTACATAGCCAGTTAGCGTCTAGGGAAATATTCGAATCTCAGTTTTCTTGACACCAGGTTCAACATCCTATTCACTATACCATGCTACTTCTCATAGAACATTAAGAGTCCCAAAGAACCTTCAAGAAAAGTCTCATACATACTTATATTACAAGTGAAGAAACAGGCACTGTGAGGAAGAACACCTTTCCACAGGTCAGACAAAATGCGTCATCTGTGCTACTCCCTCCTTCCCCTTTTTTATATTTCCTTGTTGAATGAATAGAATCCATGAGCTCATTGGACAGCCTCAGGATTGTGACTTCTTGGCTTGTCTCTTAAAGCCCTTTTAGCCTTTGAATCCTCAAGCCTTACAAAGGCTTCCTGGACTGTAGCTCCACCTAAATCCTTAGTGTTATCAGGTCTGTAGGCTACCCAGCCTAAAGATTCTGAGTTAGCTTGTTCCCCCCTGCTGTCCCAGCTGGTGTCTTCTGCAGTTCTCTGATATCTTGAGCTCACCTGAGCTCTACCACTCTGTTATTTTTCCTTTCCCTTTTTTCTTTTTTTCCTTTTTGCCTGGTTTTGGTCAATATATTCCAACTGGCTCTAGAGTGAGTTGAAATGGGGAGTCCCATATCCAGATACAGGGAGTTGATGAATTGTAGGCAAGTGAACTTCCATTTACCTAATTTCTTTCTTTTTGTCCCTTTCATTCAAAGGCAGATGTTGCTTACAGAGCTTGAGTATAATGAAGACAGTGCTACTGTGAAACAAAATACAGGGGTCAGAGAATAAAACCAGTGGTTCAAAAGAAAGGTAAGATGTGCAAACCAGGATTTTTCTGTCTCCATTGGCAGAGGGCAGCTCAAACCAGGAGTCTTATCTTGCCTAATCTATACTCCCACCCCCCTTATCTGTTCTCAAAAGGCCACATTATGATCTTTGTCCCAGGTCCAATCCTCTACTCATGTTAATCTCTTTGCTTTCTCACTATAAACTGCTCACCTTTGAAACTGTCTGGATCCAACCTGAATGGAAAATAGTATTATTCATCTTTCCAAGTCCCAAAGAGCCAATCTAGCTTCATTAAAATGTAAGCTTCTTAAGAATAGAAAGTTTCATTCTTTGTAATTATATCCCTAGTGTCTAGCACTGGACATGGCACATGGGTGCCACTTTATAAATGTTTGGTAATTGACTTATTGATTCACTTGACCAGGAAAGAGGGGGTGGCATAGAAAAGAACTCTTACCTCCCTTTTGACAGCATTACCTTATTAAACAAAAGGTCCTTTTCCACCCCTGTGAATGGGTTTCCTTCCTAATGAGCTTGCTCCTTCTTATAATTATCACTAGGAAATTCAGTAAATAAGCACACCACCAGAAAGGCACCCTCAGAAAGGAATGAGCACTCCTTTTTGTGATCTTTACAAATGGGCTCACTTAACATCACATTTTAGTTTCTCAACCTGGATTCCCAATGACTCATGTTGAATACAGAATGACCTTAGTTGAGTTTGGACTTTTTCCACCCTCCACTTTTAGCATTCACAAAACTTAGAGCCTTGGGAAAGGATTTTAAAAAATGAAGACATTTCACTGGGGACATTTTCTCATACAACCTGGAAATAAGAGAGACACTGAGTTAAGATGGCATGTAGACCAATTAATTATCTCAATCATTTTATTTGAGACAAGTTTCAGATGAGAACAAGAATTAACCAGAAGGTATTTGGGTCCAGAAATTTAAAACCTTCCTGGAAAAAGATATCCCTTTGCCAATCTATTTAGGTAAAATATCGTAAATTCTTAAAGTCAGTCATCTAGTCAATGAACCCTAAATAATTATACCAGGCTTCATTTCAATCTGCTTCTCAATATGACCTGTCTTCTCTGTACCTAGGGTAAGCAGTAGCTTATATGGTATGATGTCAGGGTCTGGAAAAGTATCTTCTCCACCCAACTTGGCTGTTGCATGAAATACCTTGGATCCTTATCCTTTGGAGCTAGGCTTTGTACCTAGTAAAAATGCCAGTGTTCCCAGAAGAGGGAAAAGATTCAACCTAAACAGAAAGACAGTCAGGGACCATTGCCTGTCCAGCATGCTTATAGCCAAGATTCCCTCTGACAATGCAGCTTTAGAGGCCCCTCCCAACTCAAAATCTTTCAGTCTCTGAATAGTAGGTCAAGGAAGAACTCAGGACAACAGAAACAAATTTCTTCTTCATACATTAATTATGCCCCATCCCAACTGATCAGCTATACACATAAGGGGACTTTTTGAGTCTAACTAAATATCTAACTAACTAAATAAATATTTTAGTTATTTCTACCAAACCTGTGATTTCATTGACACTGGTAATTCTCAACGTGTGAACCCCTTCTACCGAACAGATCGGTACCTTCCCCACATTTTATAGTCTTAGAAAGTTGCCATTGGCAACAAAAGATTGAGTGACTCACTCAGGGTCACATAACCAGTGTTTTCCAGAGGTTAGATTTAAAGCAAGGTCTTTAACTCCTAAGTCTACTCTCTATCTGATATCTCACTTTGCCTCTTTGTTTTTTTAAACTACTACAAATACAAAACAGGAAAGAAGGAAACAAATTTATTAAATCTTAGTGTGTGCCAGGAACTGTGTTTTTAAATTCAATAATAAGCTCCTACTATGTGCCAAGCACTATGCTAAGTGCTGTGGATACAAAAAGTGTCACATGACCGTTCCTACCCTCTCAGAGTTTACAATATAATGTGTGAGACAACATGCAAACAAATGCATACAAATGGGATATAAAGGAAATAATTAAAAGAAAGAAAGCAGTAGAAATGAAAGGCTGGGAAAGGCTTCCTGTAGAAGGCAGAATTATAATTAGGACTTAAAGAAAACCAAGGAGGTCTCTAGTCAAAGTAGAGGAGGGAGAGCATTCCAGGCATGGGTGTTGAGAGGACCAGAGAAAATGCTTGGAGCTGGAATCACTCATTGATGCAATAGCTGGGAGGCCAGTGTCACTGAATTGAAGAATATAGTAGCAGAAGAGTGTGACTGGAAAAGGTAGGAGGAGTTGAGTTTATAAAGGACTTTGAAGACCACACAGAGCATTTTTTATGTGCTTGCAGAAGCAACAGGGAATGATGGGAGTTTATCAAGTAGGGGAGAGTTGTATATGTATCATAATCAGCCCTGCATTTTAGGAAAAGACATGTTAGTGTCTAAATGGAAATGGATTGGAGTAGGGAGACACTTGAGACAGAGAGATCCACCAGCAAGCTACAGGCATGTGAGGAGATAAGAGCCTACACTAGAGTAGGAGCAGTGACAGAAGAGAAGGGTCCTTTCAAGGAGTATTGCTACAAAGGACAGAAGAGAAATAGGATTATAAGTTAGTAAGGATAAAAGGGTGAAGTGAGGGTTTCTTCAGGATAGGAATGACGGGGCATGTTTATAGACAGTAGGGAAGGAGCCAATAAAGATAGAGAGGTTTAAAAAAGTGAAAAGGGGGAGATGACTCCGGGGGTCATCTGTTGGAGGAGATGGACTGGAATGAGGTGACTTGAATAAGTCTAGGGGTTAATGTTAGTAAGGAGTGAGCCTCTATCATCATGTGAGACAGGAGTGAAGGAAGAGACTGTCACAAAGTGCCTGAGTGATAACAGAAGAGGAAGAGGGGAGAAAAGGGAGTTCAGCCTGAATCTCCTCATTTTTTTTCAGTAAAATATGAGATGAGGTTCTCAATTGAGAGCTGAGAGAGGAATAGCTATGGGAGATTTGAGGAGGGATGAAAAAGTTGGGAACCTGTGGAGGCTGTGATAGTGAGTTAATGAGGGATGTATAGGAGGATTGCCTAACAGCAGGGAGGGACCAATTAAGGTTATGTTGTTTGTCCTTTGCTGTGGCTAGCAAGTCTGGGCCTAGCTACCAGCTGAGTGAAATAAGAGAGAGAGAGAGA
>JAQQSW010003531.1:0-14668 GCA_028646575.1 Pseudocheirus occidentalis | reverse complement strand
CCACCTAGCCACCCCCAAAAGCACATTTTCTTATCTAAATGTTAATAATAAACTTTCAAGTAACCCAAAGTTCTTGTGAACTCTGTATAAAAGATGCTATGTTGTAGAATTTCTATTGGGCAAATGAGAATCCTTGGGAAAAGATAATGGTATGATTTTTCAAGCCTGTTTCATTTAAGGATATAGTAGGTTAATTTGGAGGTATATGGAGTTCCAGAATGTAATTAATTTCTAGTGATACATTTTTTTTTTTTAGGGATTCCAATCCTCTTTTTTCTTTATTATTAAGTTTACAGTTGCAATACTCTACTGTGGTTCACCTATAACATTCAAGAAATATTTGAAATGAATTTAAATAACATGTTAAATGACCAGCTAAATATTAACAATAACCAACAGTTCTGCATACTAACAACACAGATGACGAAATAATACATTTAATGCAATTTCAAATAAGCATACTCATATTACACTAGGAAAAATACTGTCTTTTGATGACTATTATTTCACAATTTGGAAATCTTTGTGTTCCAGCTTCGGGATGACTTTCTCATTGTGGAATTTTGCCTTGTCAATGTGGGATTTAGGGCTTCCTTTTGTCTTAAGCCATTCCTGCATGATTCGAATCTGGGCAGTGGGACCCTGTAGCTGTCCTTGCACCGTGCCCTGGTCAGCGTTCTGGACCCAGCCTACCAGTCCCAGCTTTTTACCCTCAGCCTGTGTGTACTTTCGGAAAAATACACCTTGGACTTTCCCAAAGATTTCATAACCCACTGACAACAGGTTATGTCCTTCAGCCATGGCAAAATCTACCTGCTCGGCCTTCCCCCGAGGAGGTCACAAAGCAGGCAGCTGAGCACTTCACCCAACGGGTCGGTTCCCGGTCACAACTGCCGGTACCTGGAGAGCATCGAGTTCTCTAGTGATACATTTAAAGACAAAGGAAAGAATTTTTTTTTTTTTTTTGCTTTTTGGAGGGCAATTGGGGTTAAGTGACTTGTCCAAGGCCACATGGCTAGTTTTTGTGTTAAGTGTCTGAGGTCAGATTTGAACTCAGGTCCTCCTGACTCCAGGGCTGGTTCTCTATTCACTGCGCCACCTAGCCACTCAATTGAATAAAGTCTCAAAGGCCTCATAAACATTGTTATTATGATAAGGTTAATTTAATTGGGTTTGTTCTTCTTGGCTTATAAAAGAATCTCCTTTTTGACTAAGGAATTTGGTGATATCAAACAATTTTGTAATAACTAAGAATTTAGTTTGTCATAACATTTGGGGAATTTATATTATTCAACCACATTTCAGACCAAATTAGTTTTAATGAGTCCCAATGTTTAAAGGTTTATTTTTGCTTTAAGGAGAAAGTTTTAGTTAAAATTGTTTTGCTAAAAGAAAATTGGTGATTATCACTAATTTTCTATTCAAACCCACTGTGAATTTTATGAGTCTTTAGGTGAGATGCTGATGTTTGGGAGATATGCTTATACAGAGAATTAAGAAATTAAGGACAGAATGAAGAAAGACAAGACGAGGGAGACAAGGGAGATTTTGTGACCCAGGATGGGGAGACAAGGAATTTTAAAGTTAAAGGGAAAGGATGACTTTGGGGCACCTTCAGGTTACAGAATAAACTAGGGGCCCACCCTTAAGCTTTTGAGGTTAAAGGCTTTTTAGCATTCCCCAGAGGTTCTGAGAGGAAATAAGGAATTGAACAAGGAATTTGAAGCAATGTCCTCACAGCCTCCTCATTTTCCATCCCTCTTTTTCCTTCTTCATGTGAGGGATAATTTATAGTGAAGTTTCCCCACTCTGAAAAATCAAATCTAGAATGGCTTCAGTATTCACTAGGCCTACTTCTAGAAGTCAGCTGACCTTCCAGCAATCTGGAGCTTAGAGCAATGGAGACCCTCCCCAGTGCCACCTCAGCACAAGATGTGCTTTCGTTGGACACCCATGTGTTTTTGGGTCCTTTGTCTCAGAGGGATTCCCGTGCTTAGGTTGTGGGTCAGCCCCCCTACAAATAAGAGTGAAGGCCAGTTGGGGGGTTGGGTTTCTGCATTAGAAGATTATATAACCACGGGCTTGCTTCTACCTGATTGTCTCTTCCTGGTAGACGCCATGTGGGCAACAGGGGCAGAGTCCTTTCTCATGAGAAAGAATAAAGACCTCTTCTGACTTCGGATTCAGACTCTGAACTCTTTCATCTCACAGATTCAGAAGGACTTGTAAAATATAATCTAAATAGGTCTATTCCTACTCATGGAGATGCCCAGATGGGTCTGGGAAAATGTTAATTCCTCCCTATTGTTGAGTGATGTAGATATCTCTTTGATCAGGATCCAGTAACCTAGGTCATTACTCAAGACCTCATTGTAATACAGCCCACCTCCAGAATGTAGGCCCATCAAGGTTGATTGGCATCCTTTGGGAATGCCTACCCTCTAAAGGGCATACATTTTACAATTGCCATTCAGGAAGATTATTAGCTAAGCTATTTGGAGTTATTGTTTAAATCAAGGATTTACAAAAGCATGTTTGTGAAGAGAAAATTGACAATTATACAAAGGCTTTGTAAGATCTCTGGTAATTTTTGTCAGTGATGAATGGGAGGTTTTGTGATATTCAAACTTCCTGTGAATTTTCTAAAGTTTCTAGATGAAACCCTGAGATTTGGGGAGTTCAGACAGATTGCCCAAAGAGTCCAAGGGTTTTTCCATCTGTCACAGATTAGATTAAGATGAGAGATCTTCACCATTCCCCACCTGGAAAAAGGGAAGGAGTGGGGAGGGGAAGCAGTTACCATAAGGCCCCCTGAGACTGGAAACAACAAAATTGATAGCTAGTAATTGGTTTTAGCACAAGTTTGGAATTTAGGATGGGAATCCTGGTAAAGTTTTTGATTAGTCAAACTTGCCATATGATGTGGAATGCTTCTGGGACTACAGCAAATTATGTTTTAAGCTTAATAACTCACCATCTGGGGAAAAACTGGAAAGGCAACTCTGGCCTCAGCCTGGAATGGGATCCTTCTAGCTCAGTTTCCTGATTATGTTCCTTTGAAGAGGAATGTTTTTCACCTGACTGTTCATGAGTCTGGCTATAAGGTGGATGTGATACTGCATGTGGATGCTTTATCCAATCAGGTCCCTGCTTTTCATCCTTATGGTAGGTTTCTATAATCAATGAAAAATTGGCATAATGCATGTATATGAAATCTCGCTGTTTTCAATAAAAAAATTAGGTAAATTGGTACTCTTGTCCGTGGAACAGAACATTAATCATTAGATGAAGGAAAATAAATATCCCATAGACTATGACTGGGATACATTTAAAGTTTAAAGTCAGGGTTGCTAGGTGGTGCAGTGAATAGAGCACTGACCCTGGAGTCAGAAGGATCTAAGTTCGAATCCAGTCTCAGACACTTCCGTTCCAGAAATGGCTAGTTCCTGGGACGTGATAAGCAGCAGCCAAGCTACACAACGCATGTCCTTGATAGTTCATATTAGGGACAAGCTAAACTTACTCACTTGATGGGTCACATTAAGGACAAAATAAGCTTACTCACTATAGGGGCATGCATTGCCCCTTCGCCCCTCCAAATACAAAAAAAAGTTCGAAGGGATGTAAGAGCAATTGGGTATTTACAACTGACTAAATTAATTACTGGAACAAAATCAGAGACATCTTCAGTTTGGGGAAAAGAATTTCAGTGTAAGTTTTCTGGAGATGACTTGTGGAATACTTCTGCCTTGATTTGAATTCATTCCGTGATATCTCATTTTTCCAGATCAAGCATAGTCAGAGAAAGATAGAGACGCTTGGGAAACAGATTCAAATCTATTAGAGTAATAACATGATCTTAATGGAAGATTCGATTTTATGAACTAGAAGAAGTATAGAAATGCATGCTGGCAACTTAAGGCTTATTTTAAAGATATTCCTTAGCCAATATGAGGTTATAGTCACGTCTGAAGCTGATTATTGGAACTTGCTATTTAAGATTTGATGGGACCGTTAACTGTTTTTCTGAGTCTTAACTCTAGGTGTGGATCTCCAGAAAGGCTTTCTGAGCCACTCACTGCTTGGTGAGGCCAGCACTCCAGCAATTGGGGGCAGGGCAAGTGGAGTTAAGTGACTTGCCCAAGGTCTTCACACAGGTAGTAAGAATGATAAGGGTATAAGGTTTAGGAATGGTCATTTAAAATTGTTCCAAGGTCACTTGTAGGGGAATGGACATAAAGCAGATTTCTACAAGAAGATGGCTGAAATGGAGCAACAAGGACCAGATAATGTCAATCAGATGATGTTTTCTTCACCAGACAGCTGTGTGAGAAGAGACTTCTGAATCTTAAAGGGTCAATTGAATATTGGTATTTTCTTTTGGGTCTCTTTATCAGTACTCATAAAGGGGACTGCCCCCTTGCAATCTGTTAATTTGTCGATCTTACTTAAAAGGGGAGATGGATAAAGGGAAGAATTCCTATGAGAAAGAGAGTCATAGAGTATTAAAGATGTGGAAACAAAAATTTGAATAAAAGATGAGGAATTGTGGGGAAACAATGGAATTTTTCAGTGACAACAGAATGTGGGTCAGAGGTGATTGCTTCTTATCAGAATCGTGATCTCGCAGAGCCCAGCTTCTGATCAGGTAGGGGGTTAGAGGCTTGCTCACATATTTGATGAACCATTTGAGGGGAGTATAACAGTGGGCAGTTTGGGAGGTTGCACTTGGCCAACGGAGAACAAGGCAGGAAATTTGAATGTATTCAGAAAGAATAAATGTAACACAAATATATTGAAAACCTTTCTGGCTTTCCAACGAATATTGTTTATTCCTAGACTACTATTTCTTTTTTTTTTTGCTTTTTGGAGGGGAGAAGGCAGGGTTGACTTTCCAAGATCACACACCTAGGAAGTGTTCAGAGTCTGAGGCCCAATGAACTCAGGTCCTCCTGACTCCAGGACCAGTGCTCTATTCGCTGCGTCTCCTAGCCACAAAAAATATTTTAAAAAGGAGTATTTCTCACAAGAACCATAAAATTATTCATAATTAAATTTTGTCTCTGAAAAAAGATAACTATCTCTGAGCTTAGGCCTTAGATTTTAAACCACTCATCCCAACTATGGGTTTAAAAAACAAATATGTAGATATTTTTTTAAATTCCACAATGAATCACAAAGTATAGAACACAGACATTTTTATCTCACAAATACGCAAAGCCTACATGAGAATTCCAATTATTTCCAGAGTAAAATGGATGTTTTGTATTTTAATTTTGCTTGTCCTAACCTGAAATTTCATTGCTAAAAGGTAATCTAGGTGAGGAAATTTCCCCTGAGTGCAGATCAATAGCTACTCAGCAATGTATAGTTTTAGAGACCAGCCCAGGCTCTAAAGAGAGTTTGAGTGACTTGCTCTGGTCCAATATGTGTGTGTGTGTGTGTGTGTGTGTGTGTGTGGTGGTGGGAAAGGGCAAGGAGAAGCACTTGAATCCAGGCCTTCTTGAGGATCTATCCACAATATAAGTTATCTATTGAGAGTGGAGGTATGGATGGTTAAATTAATCCATTGAAAGGAAAAAACAAAGCCATACTATACTGTCACACTATCATTTTCAATATTTTTATATACAATTTTTATTTCATCTTAACATTCCTGAGGTAGCTTGGTGTTCTCATTTTACAAATGAAATTTGGACACTAAGCTTCTATGTATTCAAGTGTCAATGGGAAGTAACAGTCTAACTCCCAAACCTATATGTAGTATTTAAAGTTCCTCTGTTTCAACGTAGAAATTAAAGACATCTATAAACATATGAAAAATGCTCTAAATCACTACTGATTCGAGAAATGTAAATCAAAACAACTTTGAGGTACCACATCTCACCAGTCCAATTGGATAAAATGACAAATGCTGGAGAGGATGTGGAAAAATTGGAACTCTAATGCATTGTTGGTGGAGTTGTAAATAAAGTAAACAAAGTAAATAAACAAATCAATTAAAAAAATTAGTTACTCTGTTTCCCATGAACATAATAGCATAGAACATACTGTAAAATAACTCAGATTGGTTTGTTTTACAGTATGATGCTACTATCAATCCAAATGATTGGTCATCTGTTATAAGCTCTTTCAATTAACTTTATTGAGTAGCCAAATTGATAAGTTAGTACAGACAAAATAAAAATTTGCGTGTGTTACAAATGACTTCTTTTTACAGTGAAAATTACAAACTATTAAAAAAAAGAGGACAAGTAAATCTTGGCTCTTAATGTTGTAAAGGGGCTTAACACATCACACTGAAGAACAATACATTATTCGGGTTTAAGAACAAGAATTTAATGTTACAATATTATACACTACTTTACAAAATTAAAATTTACTATAAGGATTACATTGTAATATGGAACAAAAACATAAAATCACATTTGATGGTCCCCTAGATAATAGCTGTTATGCATCTTTGATTACTGTGAAATGAATAAAATAAATTTTATTCTATTTATTGCAGAACAGTCTATTAGACTCAATATATTAAATTAAAAATAATGAAAATATATGCAAATTAAGATGACTGCTTTTGACTGAATACTAGTTAAGTCAAACTTATAGATCTATTATTTTAAAAATCCCAGAAACTAGAAAAATAGAGTGCATTTGCTGTGGTACGACTGTCATTGCTCAGGAATAGGTAACAAACTTGCTCTTGCTTGTTACCTTTAGCAGTTGTAGAGCTATAGAAAACGCAAGCATTTCTAATAGTTTACAGCTACATTGAAAAATATGGCATCATGTAAATATTGGTGTGTTTTACAACATCAAAATGTAATAGAAGATGAGACAGCAGGTCATGTGCCCACTATTGACAATAAAATTAAAAGGAAAATTTCATATTGCAAAGAACAATTACTTAAATATCAATATTTCCAAAAGCATTCTGCTTCCAAGAGGGTTCATTCATTCACCATTTAGGAAAATTACAGACCAAACATGGACTAAATGGAATACTCATTATGACCCACGGATTAAAGTTATAATTATTCTACTTGACACATAAATTAAACAATATCTAAAAGAGGAATAAAAAAAAAGTAGATTTGTAAAATATGCTAACAAAGCATGTTGAGCAAATAAGAACCATTCCCAGTATAGGGATGTTTGAGGCACAAGGAAGACTTCTCTCCCTAGAAGGATGTACCTCCCACCCTGGAAGCTTTTTCTGTAACTTCTCAAAGGGTTTTAAAAAATAATGTGCACTTAACACAAAAAACTAGCCGTGTGACCTTGGGCAAGTCACTTAACCCCAACTGCCCTCCAAAAAGCCAAAAAAAAAAAAAGAGATGAGGAAACCATATTGGGGGCGGCTAGAATAGAGCACCGGCCCTGGAGTCAGGAGTACCTGAGTTCAAATCCGGCCTCAGACACTTAACACAAAAAACTAGCCGTGTGACCTTGGGCAAGTCACTTAACCCCAACTGCCCCCCAAAAAGCAAAAAAAAAAAAAAATAATAATAATAATGTGCAATTCTTATTTTTATAAGAATTTTAGTTCTTTAGAGAAATGTCAACACATGATAAGACTGAAATGAACTTTACTACAAAGGAAAAACAAAACTTATTATTTTTTATAATTTGAAAGCTACTACTCTGCAAATTAATTAAATCATCAATTACACATTGGTAAAGCTTCCAGTATAATGGATTTGAACACTGAGAATAGAGCCTGACATTACTTATGGGATGGCATAGGTTTCTTTAGAAACAACACAAATATGTTTAGTTTGTCTCATCCAACTGAAAATAGCAGCTCTATTCCCAGGTAAAACCTATTTTTAACTTGTACCAAGGCAACTCAGTTAAATTTAGGTATAGCTCATATTGATATAAATCTTAACTATTACTATTCATTTGGTAATCAACCTAGGTCAACATGGTAAACACATTTATATTCCATTAATATAAAAAGCTGCTGCTGGGTATTAATAAAAGGAAACAAAATTTACTAATGACTTGTTACTCACAAGGAAAGATGAATTGGTGAAAAATCCTTGAGCCAAATTCTTTATATTAATATTTATTATTGAATTTAAAGTATACTGATGCATATTAACTAAATAAGTAAACAAAATACCTTGAACAATTTTGGCTTTAATATTGCCTTTGCTAAATTGAAACCCATCATTTCTGAGCAAGTCCTGAAACCAGGCCTTTTAAAAAAATCAGCTTCACTAAATAAAATTTATGAGAACTTAAAAAAAAATATCCACCGAGTCATAATCCATTCATGCTTTAACAGATTTTCAGTTCTAAGAATAAAATTATTTATGCACTATTTCCAATTTTATCACTCATACTCCCAAAAGTTTCTGGTGCATCTGAAACAATATTAAACATTTCATTTCTTTCATTCACTCACATCTCATCGAAAGATTATTTTTATTATTCATGATAGGCCATAAAACTGATGAAATACAAGAGAAACCAGAAACATATAAAAAAATAACTCACAAAGGATCAAGAGCATTAAAGATTCACATGTCTCTAATATACAGGCATTACTCCTTCCCCTTATTAGGAAAAAAAAACCCACAAGAGTATTTATGCCTACTGAGCTCAGATTATTTTCAATACAGAACAAGGCTGAATATACATTCCAGTCTCACGGCAGCCAAATCAGATAGACACTTAAAAGTTTTTGCTGCATCAGGGCATTGTCCTTCAAGTATAAAGAATACTGATGGATTTAAAAACTTGAATATACTACTTCATATTTCCCTCTTGAACTAAGAAAAAGTTAACATTATTTTTACTTAACATGATAACTCTTTTTTGAAATATCCATTTACTTTATAAGTGGATTAAACTATTTTTTAAAGGTCTTATCAGTGGATAACTTCCCTGCAACATTTAGTCATGTGAGGTTTTAATTGTAGCAGCAAAAAATTCAGCAAAAATAAAAAATAATAATATACATTTTGAGCAACAAAGTCTTTATTTTACAAAATGTACTTTGCCTCAATATTATCTTTAACTTACTTCAATCTACAACCACTCAAACATAATTTGCAGCAAATAAAAAGGTGCCCAATCATATTTAGATATATTTTGATTTGCAAAATACAGTATCTTTAGATGCATGTTCAATTTTCTTTTGTGGTCCATTATTTGCTGTAGTTGAAATCACAGTGAAAATTCTTAACCATCACACGAGGCCACAAAATTAATTAAAAAAAAAAGTTTTTAAAAAGAGGGCAGTACAAGCTCAAGTGTTCTCAACTCTAGTGACTTTCCTTGGGAAAAGATGATTCACACGTTTCATTTGTTCATTTATTCACTTGCTGTTGTATGTGCAGGAGAAACTCATAATATGTTAAGGCAGATTCTGTTCTGTCTTCTACCATGTACTGGAGAAAAGCTGCTTTCATTGGACTCTCATCCCTAAGGAATAAAATGAGAAAATGTTTATGAGATTTCATTTATTAATGATAACAACAAAAATAATATAAACAATAACAATAATTACAAATAAGTTCTTAATCTTATCATTTCCTATGATAATGAAAATCTCATGAGTTAAAGAAATAGGTATTAGTATACTCAGGCTTGGGGCAGCTAGATGGTGCAGTGAATAGAGCACGGGCCCTGGAGTCAGGAGTACCCGAGTTCAAATCCGGCCTCAGACACTTAAAAAACTAGCTGTGTGACTGTGGGCAAGTCACTTAACCCCAACTGCCCTCCAAAAAGCAAAAAAAAAAAAAGAACACTCAGGCCTAATATGCTAGCAAAAATGTGTAAATTTATTTGAACATTAAAGAGTTCTAACATCTGTATTATTAAACCACTTTATTCTGTCTGTATATATCACATATCAGTTGTCTCTTCTATTGAAATGGAAGATTCTTGCAAGTATGGATAGTTTCATTTGTTGTAATCTTATCTCCAGAGCCTAGTATCTATACTATATTCTTAATATATACCTGTTAGTGACTTATATATTAAGATAATATTTATCTTCCATGGGACGAATAATTTTCTTTTTCAATGTCTTTATTATGCTAAACAGTATTTTTGCAGCAACTGATTAGAGTAACATCTATGACTTAAAATTTAAGCTCTTATAATACAATTTCCATGCTCAAATAATAAAAAGGAATAAAAGAAATCCAGCTTACCTTATTATATAAAGTATTGGAAAGAATGGCCTATGTTCTCTAAGCCATGAGATAAAACTTCCTATTCTAGCGGATTCTGCTGTATCAAGGTCTGGAAGGTGCGTCTGTGGAACAAAGACCAAGCAATCAACTGATAGACTTGCATTTAACAAGCTCCTATTATGGTTCCGTCATTGTACTAAACACTAGGCATACAAAGAGAGGCAAAAACGTAGTTACTGCTCCCAAGGAGCTCATAGTTAATAGAAGAGACAACATATAAACAACTATGTGAAAAAAAGATATACACATGGGATAAACTAGGAACTTAGAGAAAGAAGGTATTAGCTTTGAGTATTGGGAAAGGCTTGTAAAAAGGGGAAATTTTAGCTGAGACTTAAAAGAAGCCAAACAAATCAAAAGACAAAGATGAGAAAGGAAAGAATTCCAGGCATGGGGACAGTCAGTGAAAATGTATGGAGTCAGGAGAGGGAGTATTTTGTTTGAGGACCAGTAAGGAAGTCAATGTTACTAGACTGAAAATTGTGAATGTCTATGTGTATATGAATGTACATAGATGACAAAGACTGGAAAAAAATGGGAGGAAGGGGAAAATTATAAAGAAAAGAATATAAAGAATTTGAATATCCAACAGAGGATTTTATATTTGATCTTGGAGGTGATAGGTAGGTAAACACTGAAGTTCCATGAATAAGAAGCCACTGGATTTTGTTAAGCATGGGGTGATATGGTTAGACTCTCACTTTAGGAAGATCAATCTGACACTTCAGTGGAGGATGGATTTGAGGATAGAGGATAGGGTTTGAAAGAGACTTGAGGCAGGGAGACCACCTGAAAGGCTACTGTAATGATCAAGGTGTGAGATGAGTGCCTGCAGTGCTGGAAGAGTCAGAGGAAAGAAGCTAGCTTCTAGAAAAGATTGGCTTTGGCAACTGATTAGATATGGAGAAGTGAAAGAGAGTGATTGCTGAGGATGGTACCTAGGCTGCACGCCTGGGTGACTAGGAAGATGGCAGCATTCTTAACAGTAATAGGGATCCTGAATGTACTTTTCATGCATATTCATATATAAAAAACATGCTCTTTATCTTAAAGAATACTCATTTTTGATCTACTGAAGCTATTGCATCTAGAACATGGGATTCACTGACCAAGTAATTTCTTCATAATGCTATATTACAAATAGGACGGCCATTCTCCAATGCTCAGCATACACAGTACCTTCAGTTGTTCTTGCAGAGACTGCAAATGAAAGCACTTACTATCTTTGTGGATGACTTTGTTGTTTGTCCTTCGTTTTCAAAGAGGACCAACAACATCAGAAGTGATGTCTTGACTTGTGAGTGATTTGGACTGAAGTGAGACAGAGCTGCACATAGTCATTAACCTCACTTTGGAGGTTTCAGTCACTGAAGTCCAGCGGGAAGACAAAAGTCAGAACAACTGGAGACGGTCCCGGGATACAGAGAATAATCTTGGCACTGTTGATGTCTGACCGAGCTCTAAGGACTCTACAGTGCCTTCTTCAGCCACCTTCATGGTCACTGAAACAAAGCCTTCTCATCCACTCATTCTGATGGGGAAATCCTTTACTTGCTTGGGATAGACATCCCTTTAATCTACTGACAGTGTTGAGGCCTGCTGGTTACTCTTAACCTGGTTGAGCCTGACTGCCAGCACTTTTACTAGGGTATGGCTGCTGTGATGGCTACAGCTTCCTGGAGTCACAGACCAGACTTGGGTGAATCAGGGGGACACCAAAGAGAGATGAAGAGGCCCGAAAGGGCTTGGTCAGGATTCACAACAGAGGTGCTGATCTTACTGAACACCCCATATGCCTGTGGACAACCCCCTGGACGACTTAATATATCATCTAACAACCAATAATAAAATGGTGGTGGTAAAATCATCCAGGTTCTATAATCATGGAAATTTATGTTTTATGGACTTTATTCAACTAAAACAATTTCATTATATACTACGTCTCCTCCAAATATCCTCTGAAGCTTTAGGTGCATAACTGCTTCAAATCAGGTCATTCACTTTGGTGTAATATTTACTTGTGGCAATTACCCTGCTTCTTTCCCTCAAACAGCATATAAAATGATTCACTGAACAAGGTGCTAACAGTACAGGACTCCTCTTGCAATTCCCTCACACAGAAGAAATTTTAAGATGTAATCTTACTAAGTATCATGACAACAGGCTCTACTTAAATAGTAACTAAAGAAATTTCTTTTTGCCTAATCCCCCAAAATCTTATACTATGTTCCACATTTACCTTTATTTTAAATATGAGAAATAATTACATATCATTTAAGGGAATCGATCTAAAGAATACATTTAAATTTTCATCAACTTGTACAGCTGAACTCATTTCTAACAGAAACAAACATTTAATATTAGGGGAGAAGCATGATTCTTTTCTGATTTCAAATTAGGCAAATACGGCATAAATCTGAATTGCTCTTTAGGTGTTACTACACTACATTGAGACATTCTTACCATATTCAGTGGCAGAGATGCATAGTTAGGAACTCCAAGAACCTGGCTGAGAAAATTCTGTCCACAATTTTTTCCAACCCACAGCATCATTACCTGGCAATTGGAAGAAAATTCATTTGGCATACAGTAGAATACTGAATCTTCTCATTCAAACACTCACCATTCCTATTTATTTATTTATTTTAAAAGCATTAATTTATTTGTTAGTTTTCAACATTCACTTCCATTAAGTTTTTTTTTTTTTTGCTTTTTTTTTTTTGGAGGGCAGTTGGGGTTAAGTGACTTGCCCAAGGTCACACGGCTAGTTTTTTTTTTTTTTTTTTATTAAGTGTCTGAGGCTGGATTTGAACTCAGGTATTCCTGACTCCAGGGCCGGTGCTCTATTCACTGCGCCACCTAGCCGCCCCTACTTCCATTAAGTTTTAAATTTTCTCCCCCTCCCTCCCCAAGAGAACATGCAACATGATATGGCTCTATACATACATTCCTATTGTATATATTTACACATGAGCCAAAACATTTACCATTTTAAGTGACTATTTAAGACAGTGGTTCTCAACCTTCCTAATGCCGCGACCCTTTAATACAGTTCCTCATGTTCCGGTGACCCCCCCCCCCCACCATCAAATGATTTTCATTGCTACTTTATAACTGTAATTTTGCTACAGTTATGAATCATAATGTAAATATCTGATATGCAGGATGCATTTAATTGCACATAACCTACAGATTGAGAACCGCTGATTTAAGATATATGACTAAAACATACAACAGTCTGACTATTTAACTCAGTCAGATAGTGGAGAAAGCAGAATACTCACAGTGCCTGCATCCATAAGGAAAGCTCCATCCCTGCTCAACTTCTCTACAGATAGCTGCAGAATAGGTGGCTGAGGAATAGTCTTATCATTGATGTTGAGGGCTCCCTAAAAAGTTAAAAAAACAAACCCCAAACACCCAACACTATCAGTAGGAAAAGATTCTAGATCAATGAACCAAGAGTATTTTATTAAGCATGTGCCAGGGCTGTGCTAGGTCCTGGAGATGAAACGACAAAAATCAAACAGTTCCTGACTTCAAGGAGCAGGAGGCACACACACGCATACATGCACACATGGTGAACTTTGGGGCTGGAAGGTACCAGCAGCTAAAGAGATGAGGAAGGGATTTATGTAGAAGGTGGTGCTTTAGCCAAGTTTTGCATAAAGCAGGAGATTCTAAGACCAGAATTCTAAGAACCAGTGCCTTTTCCGCATGCAGAATAGCGACTACAAAAGTATAGAGACAGGAGCTACACATGATATGGAGACACTGCTAAGCAAAAGACATTTCCCATTTTCTTATTTCTGAGGTGGGGGGTTTGGGTATGGACGCTCCCTATCCTGTCAGGCTTGGCTACTGTATTAGTGTTGCTGACATGCCCTTTTCATCTGTTTTATTCTTTGTTTCAGTACAGTGATGGCTTACAGGCAAAGAGGGTTAGAAGAGTGATTGATATACTTAGAAATAAAAGTGATGTGATAAACTTCAAATTGTGTAAAAGGCCACATTAATAAGAAAATCAGAATGAAAAAATATCTTTTTGCACTATGAAAGAATGATCAGAGGAAGATGGCGGCATAGAGGCAGCAAAGCACCGCAGCTCCAACACAAACATGCTAAAAAACTCATAAAATGGGACGCTAAACAGATTTTCAAGCTCCAAAACTCTCCAAAAGACAGAACGCACATCTGTTGCTACAGGCAGCGCAGCAGGCGGGGCTCTTCCCAGCAGTCTGGGACCCAAGACCCAAACCCCAGCCGGGTCAAGCCCTGGGGCATCGGGTGGGTAACAGCGGCTATAGGAGAGCAGATCGGCTGCACTGGAGGCAGAGTTACCACATTTATCAGGCCAGAAGACAAAAAGGCTAAGAGAAAGGTCAGTGGATTTTGCTAACTGGAGAAGAGCGGGTCCGGCCAAACTGCTCCCAGGGCAAGGAAGCAGTGGGAGA
>JAQQSW010003530.1:0-14668 GCA_028646575.1 Pseudocheirus occidentalis | reverse complement strand
CCTACACCTCATCAATAGTATATACTTTCATATATGAATAAATAGATCCTTTGTTAGCTTTAAGTGTTTGCTATTATTATTATCAATCTATAAAAAATAATGATCCATAAAATGAAGCACAGGCTCATCAAGATCATGTTTAAAAAAGAAATATTATGACAGCAGCATCATTCCCTTTTACAAGGTAACTAAATTTGTGTATCATGAGAATTTTACAGTTTAACTGACTTTTAAAAATTGAGAGCTAAAGACATTTTCATCTTACAGATCAAGTCACCTCTATACAAGGTTAACCCATATTCAAGGTATTCTACAGATGTGAAGCTACTCAGAAACATTACCTGTGATTGTCTTTATTTACTCAGAGTTCACAATTAGTTCTGAGGAAAAGCATCTAAGGGAATCATATAGCAAGAAAATTATCAATGTACCCTTTTATCTCACAAACTCGATATGTATTCTCCCACAAACAACACTATAGGGAAGAGTAGATCCACAAATGGAATACATATTTAGGAGCACACATAATAAAACATATATGGCCAGGACAAACACATAGAGGACAACTCACATCTCTAACACCACCAGTCTACCAGACAGTTACAGGACAAATTGGAGATAATCACAGAAGGAATCTCAAAATGTCAAACTCTTTAGAACAAATCTCAAGGTCATAATTAGATGAGTAATTAGTGACCTCATGTCCAAGTCTATAGTTTGACCTACCTCATCATTTAATCTTGAGCCTCTGTTTCAGAAAACTAACTCTAGCTTTTGGGTAGATATTTTCTATATCTTTTTTTTAATTATTTATTTTTATCACTTAAAAAAAATTGAGTTCAAGGTTCTCTCCCTTCCTCAAATCCTTCCTCCACTCACTGAAAAGTCAAATAATGTATCTATTATACATGTGAAATCACTAAAAACATATTTCCATATTAGCCATATCAAGAAAGGAAGAGAGAAAGAAAAGAAGGAAGGAAGGAAGGAAGGAAGGAAGGAAGGAAGGAAGGAAGGAAGGAAGGAAGGAAGGAAGGAAAGAAGAAGAAATCAGAATTATGCTTCAATTTATACTCAGAGTTCTCTCTCTGGCAGTGTATTTTTTCATCACAAATCCTTTGTAACTGTCTTGGATCACTGTATTGATCGGAATAGCCATGTCTTTCACAGATGATCATGACTATAACATCCATGTTATGGTGCACAATGATCTGGCTCTTCTCACTATGCTTTGAATCAGTTCATATAGGTAGATTTTCCCCCCTACAACCTCCTCGCTCATAATTTCTTATTACTGCATCAAAATCATATTCCACAATTTGTTCAGTAATTTTTCAATTGACAAACATGCTCTCGATGTCCAGTTCTTTGCCACCTTAAAAAGAGCTACTGCCACTATTTTTGTACAAGTAGATTCCTTTGCTTTTTCATTGGTCTTTTGGAGATGCAGACCTAATAGTGGTATTTCTGAATCCAAGAGAATGCAGAGTTTTGTAGCCCTTTGGGCATAGTTCCAGAATATTCTCCATAATTGCTGGACCTGTTCACAGTTCCACCAACAATAACGTATCTATTTTCCTTCATGCATTCCAGCATTTGTCATTCTTCATAAATGTGAGGTGTTATCTTAAGAGTTGTTTTAAATTCCATTTCTCTAATCAGTACTGATTTAGAGCATTTTTGTATGACTATAGACAGATTTTTTTTTCTTTTGAAAATTGCCTGTTCATATCGTTTGGCCATTTATCAATTGCGGAATCACTTTTAATTTTATAAATTTGGCTTAGCTTTCTATATATTCAAGAAACGAGGTATGTATGAGATAAACTTACTATAAAAGTATTTCGATATTATTTCATTGTCTATGGTACCTTCTATAGTAAAATGTAGTTTTTTCATGACTATCTTTCAATTAGGTCTATTTTTGCTTTTGCTTTGTCTGAGATCATGATTGCCATTCCTACCCTCTTCCCCTCAGCTGAAGCATAACGGAATCTTCTCTAGCTCTTCATTTCAACTCTGTGTATGTCCTTCTTTCCCAAAAGTATCTCTTGTACACAACTAATTGACAGATTCTTGTTTCCAATCTATTGTACCATCTGCTTCTGTTCTATGGGCTAGCTTATCCCATTCATATTTGAAGTTATGATTCCTAATTGTGCATTTCCCTCCATCCCATTTTCCTCTTTTTATCTTTCTCTCTTTTTACCCTATCTTTTCTCAAAATCCTGTCTTACTTCTGACCACTACTTCCCCCAAAACTGTCCTTCCCCTTGTTATCTCCCCACCCCATAGGTCTTATTTCCCTCCCCTCCTATCTCCCTATTGGGCAAGATAGACTTCTAACCCCATTACGTGTGTGAGTATGTGTGTGTTTCTTCCCTCTTTGAACCAGTTCCAGTGAGAGTGACATATAGGTATTACCTGCCACTTCCCACCATTTCCCTCTCCTCCATAAAAGCTCTTCCTTGAAAGCCTGTTACAGGTGAGAAAAAATGCTCCATTTTATCTCTCCCTTCCCCCTTCTCCGAATACATTCTTCTTCTTCTTTTTTATATCATCTCAACATAATGACCACTAACTCTTCAGACTCCTTCTAACTGCCCTAATAATAATAATTTTAAAAAACAGGAGATCCTTGTATCATCTTTCCATTATAAGAATGTGAGTAGTTTAACTCCATCAAATCCCTTAGGAGTATTTACTCTCTTATGTGTACATTTTATGCTCCTCTTGAGTGTTATATTTGAAAATCATGTATTTATTCAGTTCTAATTTTTTTAAATAAGAAATGCTTGGAAGTCCTTTGTTTAATTAAATTTTCATTTATCTCCCTGAAAGATTACACTCATTTTTTTCTGTGTAGGTGATTTTTGGCTATAATCCTAGCTCCTTTTGTCTTCCAGATGATCACATTCCAAACCTTTTACACTTTAATGTGGAACCTACTAAATCTTGTACAATCTTGACTGTGACTCTACAATATTTAAATTGTTTCTTCCTGGCTGTTTGCAATATTTTCTCCTTCAAAATAGGAATTTTCATTTTGAGATCTCTTTCAGGAGGTGATTGGTAGATTCTTTCCATTTCTATTTCATCTTCTGGTTCTAGGATATCAACACTGGTTTTTTGATAATTTCTTGAAAGATGATGTCTAGGATCTTTTTTTGATCAAGGCTCTTGGGTAGTCCAATAATTTTTAATTAATCTCTCCTGGATCTAATTTCCAGGTCATTTTTTTTTCCAATGAGATATTTCACATTTTCTTCTATTTCTCTTTTTTCTTCTTTCGATTTTTTATTGGTTCTTGAAGTCTCATGGAGGTATTGTCTTCTAATTGCCCAGTTATAATTTTTAAGGAATTATTTTCTTCAATGAACTTTTGTACCTCTTTTATTTCCATCTGGACTATTCTACTTTTAAAGGAGTTCTCTTCAGTGAGTTTTTGTGTGTCTTCTGTTTTTTAAGGTATTATTTTCTTCAGTATTTTTGTGTCTCTTTTACCAATCTGTTAGTTGTCTCTTTGTAATTTTCTTGCATAATGTTCATTTCTTTTTCCAATTTTTCCTCTACTACTCATACCTTTCCTGAACTTGTTCATGAATGCTTGATAATTTTGGGTCCAATTATCATTTTTCTTTGAGGTTACGCTTGTAGCTGTTTTCACTTTGTTTCTCTTTCTGAGTTTCTGTCTTGGTCTTCCCTGCCACCAAAGTAACTTTTTATGGTCAGCTTTTTTTTCTTTTCTTTTCTTTTTTCATTTTTTCCCACCTGGTTCTTCACTTTGAACTGTATATTAAAGTTGAGTTCTGGTTCATCTAGGGGTGGTGAAGCCCTGTGCCAAGCTTCAGTTGGTTTTTTTTTGGTTTTTTTTTTTTGTTTTTTGTGCTGCCATTTTCATAGTTCTGAGGGGTCTGTTCCCTCTGAACCTTCTTAAGTGGGTCCAGTGGGTAAACTGTTAATCTTATTTGTTCTAGGACTTGTTGAAATAAGTAAAATATCACCAAGATATGAGATGATAAGGAGGACTCTACCATCTACAGGAAATCCTTTTTCTATCTGGATTTTGCACTGGACATACTCCTGAACAAGAGCAGATATGTCAGGCATATGCATGTCTAACAGCTTTACTCCTAGCTTGAGGCTTATTATCAGAAGGTTGTCAACCAAAATTTACTTCTTTTACTAAAACTTTCAATAAATTTTTATCTATTTTTTACATATACATAGAAGACTCTGTACATTTGAAAATTTTTTTCTATCAAATCAAATGCATTTCTAAATCACCAAGAAATAAACACAATGAGACCTTGTATTCTTTCCCAATTTTTGTCAATTATATAACTATAAAAATGTGCTGTTCTGTAGAAAATACGCTGCAAAAGTTCCCTTTTCATTCCTTCATCAAAAAGAATGTATATATATATATACAGAAGCCTTCTATATGTAGCAATCAAATTGACCAATCAACAATCATTGGGGTGGCTAGGCGGTACAGTGAATAGAGCACCAGCCCTGGAATCAGGAGGACCTGAGTTCAAATCTGGCCTCAAGCACTTAACACTTACTAGCTGTGTGACCTTGGGCAAGTCACTTAACCCCAATTGCCCTGTCCCCCCCAAAAAAGAGAAAAAATCATATATCAAGTTCTTAATATGAGCTAAGGACAAAGGGCTAGGGATACAAAGAAAGTCAAAAATAGGACATGCCCTCAAGAAGCTCACATTCTAAAGGGGAAAATTACATGTTATTAACAGGAAATTGAGAAACATTAGAATTAATGTACTCCATATAAGAATAAAAATATAAAACATTTAAGGAATAACTTTGCTAAACATGAATATGGTTTAGATTAGTTGAGTTGCATAGTAATAAAGTTGTTTGTAATAAAAAGTGAAAAGATGAACACTCTTTTCTTTTTCATCACAGCAAAAAATAACATATAATAGTTTTATGTCTCTAAATATATTTCATATTAATAGATGATAATTTCTGATCATTCATTTTTCATGTGTATATGAGGACAACCCACCACCCCCATTATTTAGACATACTACTTATGAGCAAAATTTCCTGTTTGTTGCAGTTCTTGTACTTTACAAAATTGTAGTATCTGTCCTCAAACAAAACCACCTCATTCATCTCTGAAACTTACTTATTAGTAAGATTTCCACCTGTTCATTATTTGGGTCCTGTGTCTCAGAGGGAATGTAAATTAGCAACTGTTTTTGTTTTGACCAGAAATCCTAAGGATTTTCCCCTCCCAGGTAGATGGGGTTTTTTTGGACTATGAGGATGGGAACATTCATTGCCTCATTTCTTACCTAGCCTTAATCACTGAATGGGTGTTGCCGCAGTCAAACTGAGACCTGGGAAAGACCTTAGCTTAAAAAAAGGTCAAGATCTCCTACTCTGTCAGGGGTCCTCTCCAGTTGTTCTGATCTATAGTTTGCCACTGGGTCCAGATGGCTCTGGGGGAGAAAGTGAGGCTGGTGATTTTGCATAGCTCTCCCTCACTTAAATCCAATCCTGATGTCAGAGTGATCTTTGAGAAGGAAGGAAAAACAAGGACAATTAATGAGCTTTAGCTACTTTATTCACTCACTGAAAAGGATACCACTGTTTTTGTTGTTATGTATGGAGATGTCAGGGACAGCAGCATTGTTTTTTCAAATGTTCAACAAATGCCAAACATTTATTACCATCATGTATGTGCCTGCAGTTCTGAGAAAGTCAACTCAACATTATTTGAATTAAGAAGTGCATTTTTTTGTCTCCATTGTTGGCTCACCAACAGTAACAACAATATAATACTGGAACATTTGAAAAGCATTTTATATACTTCATCTCATTGGAACAATTTTAAGTATGAAATGTTCTTCAATTGCTCATCATATCTGACGCTTTATGACCTTTTCTGGGGTTGTGTTGGCAAAGATACTAAAAAGGCTTCCAATTTCCTCCTACAGCACATTTTATAGATGAGGAGCTGAGGCAAGCAAGCTAAGTGACTTGTCCAGGGTCTCACAGCTAGTAAGTGCCGGATGCCAGATTTTCTAGATGAATCTTCGTCATGCCAGAACCAGAATACTATCCACAGTGTCCACTGAGTTTCCCAATTAAGAAATGAAGTAATATTAATAACAAACATTTTAGGTATAAACATTTCCAAGTGATTTAAAGAATGTTTTAGGGAGAGAAATAAAGGTAAAGCATCAAAGAGCTCATAGAATCACAAATTTCTCTGAAAATTTGTTCATTGTTGTGTTTGTTCACTAGTTTATATTTTTAATACCCTCCCAGAAGGGACAGAAGTGTCATTACTGTTAGTAGCATAGCATATGGCAAATCTACAGTGTTATTGTCTATTCTTATACTACCATTTTATGTGATACATTGTTTCTTCTATAATTGTTGAACATTTCATCTTGTAAGCCTGAGCTATGCACAAATGTCAGGATATGGAGCTGTGGCTGATTTTGCACACCATAAGTCTGCATTTATTACACAGATGTCTATCATGCTGTCATCCCACAGGTGGCCTCCAACTTTAAAATTTCCCTATACTTCAGTATTTAATGTAAGGAAAATATATTATACAAGACAAGGAAATGGCAGCCAAGAGGTAAACACTGCTAAATGTCACTTAACAATACCACACAAGCATGTAAGTGGAAATTTGTATATTTTTACTGAGTGACAATATTTACACTTTCTGGGAGGGTTGTTTTCCATTGAAAAGGAGCAAATATCTTAACACAATATCAGTCTGAGGAAGAAGGTTCTCAATTAAAGCAAAAAAATTATCTTTAAGAATTGGCTTTTCTCTTTGTAAAGCCATGCACGAGCAGCTTTCCAAAAGAATGCTACTATGAACAGCTTTTAAAGTTCTGATTTTATGGTATAGTGAACACTTCGTTTATTCCATAACAAATCAAGGCAAACATTCATAACAAATCACAATGTAATATTCACATCTTATCACAGAAAATTACAATATAGTGTTCACAACAGTTTAACATTAGATTGGCCACATAATTTTCACCAAAGTGGTCACAGTATTTAGAAAAAAGAACAAAAGAATAATTATCTGGTTTCCCTAAGAAGGAAACCCTCCTTACTTAATCATTCAATCATTTCACAATACAAGTCAGTCTTCCAATCATAGGGCAATCATAGGTTAACTTAATTAATCATTTATCCAGATTCACAATTAATTAATTAATTAATCACTACATACAATCATTAGAAAATTACACAAACCCTCCACCCCTTGGTGTCTAGTAAACTTCAATTTCATCACACATTCAATATCCAAAGAGAGGCCTTTTCATCATCTTGACTTGGGATGGTCTCTCAGATTCCCTGGATCCCCTTCCATGATCCCAGCTCCTACCTGAAATCCACCAAGCAGTCACCTGGATTCAGAGGCAGGGAGTTCCCAGGTTCTCACCCAGTCTTCTGGGTAATTCTTGTTACACATTGAAGTTCACAGGGCCCAGCACATCTCAAAATCTTCACAACTTCTGTTCCTGGAAACCAAGCCACAAACAAATAAAGTCTTATCCCAGTCATGCTTCTTCAGTCTTCCAGCAGTTCAGCTGGCCTTAGTACCCAGAAGAAATCTCAGCCTTTCAGGTGGCCTTCTTGGCAGCAACTTCAGCCTTCACCAGATTCTGGTCTCATAGAAAACTCCAACTCAGTCCTCAGTCCAGCAAGTGGCAGCGCAGCTTCCAGATGCTGTGAAAATTCTGCTCCCTTCACCAGGAGCTGCCAGGAGGACTATTCTTGATTCTGACTGTCTCTTCTCTGGGGATCTTCTTAAATACACACACACACACAGACACACACACACACACACAGACACACACACTCACACACACATGCATTGGCTTCCTTTACCAGCCAACCCCTTCCTGCTATGTCAGCAATAGGAGACAGAGTTCACACCTTCAGTTTCTTTAACAGAGGTACTTAGCCCTTAGTAACTAAGGGCTAAGTGTCTGCTAAATTAATTACCATTGCATTCTTACCAGTAGAGAGAAAATTTGTGTTTGCCAACTACCAGTAATATATAACATTTGTTATTGGGAGGGAAAAAAAAGTTGTACATTTTTTAAAAATAATAAATACACCCCCACACTGTTTAAGCAAAAGATGTTTAAAGTGTTGAAGATAGAAAACCAATGGTCATTAGGTAAAAGAATCACTATGCAAAACACTAGCAGTTTCAGAGTGGAATTACCACTAGGCTAGGTGGCTAGCTGGTCCTGGAGTCAGGAGATCCTGAGTTCAAATCTGGCCTCAGACATTTAACATTTACTAGTCATGTGACCTTGGGCAAGTCAATTAACCCCAATTGCCCTGCTTTCTCCCCTCCAAAAACAGGCAAATGAATGAATGAATGAATGAGTGAATGAATGACTAAATAAATAAATGGAGATCCTGTAGTACATATATCATCTGATAGTCATCTACGTTCCTCTTTTCCCTTCTAGATGGCTCACCTGGATCCAGATTGTTATCTTTGCCATGACATCTGACTTTTCCACCCTGACTCATCCTGATCTGGGCTATTGCCATGACTATGTGTTTCTTTTTTCACTGCAAGTCTGTTCCAAGTGCTTTTTGTCCTGCCACTTCACCCTGCAGTTGATGCTGAACTCTTATCTAAAGATTCCATGGCTAACAGTTGGTCAGTAGTATATTAAATATGAAAAACAACATTATTATCAATCAACTTGTTTGTTGTAAATTACTTTTATGTGATTTTTAAGGAAGTCAGTGTTTCTAACCCCATCTTGGATAGAAGGCTTCATAAGTAAGACATGCAGAACTGACCTGAACTTGGGGCCCAATTCAGGTCTCATGTTGTTAAAGAGGATTTCGCACTGCCATTGATCACAATGAAAAGTTGATGCTTTGCTTTATTACTCTTCTCTCTTCCAAAGTCTCCCAAACAAAATAGACCAACAAAATGCTAATATTTGGTTTGGTTGTCTGGTATTCTATTTATGAGTGTTTTGCTGAATCATGGACTTTTGTCTTAGGAGCAAAAATTAGTTCTCTTCAATATTGTGAAATTGTGATGTTGCTTTCATGTTTATTTTTCAATTGGTTTACAGGGGTCAGTGGAATATTTCATTAAAGTTTGTCTTTTTTGGGGGTTGGTTCTGAGGAGAAAGGTTCCTATTTGAATTCAATATTCAGAAAAGAAGGGAAGAGAAAAAATAGCCTCTTCTGATTTGAAATTTGTGTTTATAAAATAATCATTTTAAGATGAATCATTATGTTTTATTTCAACCATATTCATTATATACCTATGGCATGAATGAAGAAACTAATGAAAAAATGTTTATTAAGCATTCATTATGCGCAAAGCATTATGCTAGATATTGGTGATACAAAGAGATAAAAAGCAAAGCAAGACAGGTGTGATAATGGGGCCCATCTATAATCCCTGCTACCAAGCAGGCGGTTTGAGCTTGTGAGTTCTTAGCTGCACTGTAATAAACCAATCGGGTGTCTGTACCAATTCCAGCACATATGTGGGTAATATGGGGCAGAAGGTGGAACCAGACTGCCTAGGAGGTAAAAACCAACCCAAGTGAAAAATGGAGCAAATTATGACTCCCATATCTATTGCTAGTAGCAGTAACACATCTGGAAAGAAAGATAGCATTGCAAGTCAGGGGGAATTTGTCAAAAAGAGGAAAAGGGGGGTAAAAGGCAAAGCAAGGGAAGGAAAGGCAAGGGGGAGCCAAAGGAAGGAAAGAGAAGACAAGAGAAGGCAAGAAGAAAGGAAGAGAAGGCAAGGGAAGGGAAATCAAGGAGCTCACAATCCATTAGGGAAAGACAACATATATGGGGAATGTTTCAGTTGCAGGGCACATAGAAAAGAAAGAAAGAGTTCAGTGGAAAGGAGTTTATTTAAGAAATATATTGGAGTTAGTGTCAGACACTAGAGGCACAAAGGTAAAAAAAAAATAGCACAGTCCTGCCTCAAAAAGCTCACAGTCTAAGATAATGCTGCACATAAATGAATAAGTATGATATAAAGCAGTATGTGATAGGGTCAAAGGAAAGAACAGTAGAAAGTATTCAAGGAAAATAAGAGGTGGGGGAAATCAATTTTCATTGAGGCAATCAGTAAGGGATGAAACACCTCAAATGGATCTGAAAGGGAGAGAAAGATTTTAAAAGGTGATGATATACCACTGTGTTCCACACATGAAGGATGGCTTACAGAAATGTATGGTTTTACTAGGAAGTCATGTCTTTACAAATGAATAAAAGTAAAAATTTTGATGAATTTATGGCATCATAGCCCTTAAATATTAATATTCCACAATAAATAATTCATAATGAGTATAGATGTATACATGCATATATTCAGTATATATGCATATATATATGCATATACAAAATTTTTAAGTGCTCTAGGATTATCACAGTGCTTTCAAAGTTTACTTTTCAATTAAAAACTTAATAATTAGAGCTATTAATAGAGAACTGAGATTTCAAGATATGATGAGCCAAGTTTAAACAAACAAACAAAAATTTAATTTCCAACCTATCTATTCTAACATCAGGTCTTCACTGAGTTGAAAATAACACAAACATTGAGTGAACAATGATTGTAAAATACTGGAGCTCAAATGGAGGTATTAATTTATCATATATTAATCTTGTTATATAAAATGCCCAGTAATGATGAGGTCATCAATACTGACATAGCTCCATGAAAGCACAATGAAATTCCTGGTGCATTTTATAATATTGTAATTTGAAATTTTAAGATTTTTGTAGGGTAACAAATTGATTTTTTCACCATGGGTTTTAATAGGTGAAAGTTGGATCATATGTCAATACTAATTCTGTAAATATTTTCAGTAACATCTGTTTTATAAATCTGCTATCTATTATCAGATAGCCTAATTTAGAGATTATGGACACACATCTTCATCACCAGTTTTGCAGAAGGGATTTAGAAATGGAGAAATATTATTTTCAGGATGACATAAATAAAAGATTTCACATATTTCTTAAAATGAACAGAGAATTATGACATTGACTACACACACGCACACACACACACACACACACACACACACACACACGGGAACAGACCTAACGCTAAGACAAATTTTAACTAGAATGTGACATATTTTAAAGTAAACGTGTGTAAAATACATATTTAAAAATAGGGATAAAGCAGAAATTACATAGGATTTTTTTTACCATAAATGAAAGTCAGTAAATCAAAATACATTTTGATATACTAATCAATATATAGAAATATATTTCACATACTTACCAAGAGATTAAATATATTTTGATATATTGGTCAGTATATTAAAGCACTGAAGGTAAGATACTTTTCTCTATTCTTATTGAACAAACTAAAAGCGTAAAGTATCCCATATTAATAAACCCTATACTAAAACAAGGTCTTATGAATATTTAGTAGGCAATGCTCATTATTTCACTGGAAAGTTCATTTATTATTTAGCAGCAGACATATATAAAGAAAATAACTTGGAGATTATCTTTCCCTAACATCTGTAAGGAAGGGCAACAGTCATGGCTAGAAAAAGGCAAACCTCATTGAAACAAATATTAATCCAGCACCAAAATTTAGTCAAACCTGAAATTAGAGCAGTGCCTGGTAGAATTAAAAACTCTTTTAAATCAAGTTTGTCTCAAAAAACTGGATGGAATATAGCAGCCTCCTACAGAGATAGAGCTTTCATGATAACAATGCTGGCAAAATAAATAAATAAATTCAAAAGACATCAAAGCTACAGTGTTCTTAAAGTAATTAAAAGGAATCAAATGTAGCCGCAATAGCTAATATCCTGAAAATTAAGCAACTTGCAATGGCAGATCCAACAGTTTGTTTGGTTGTTGCCTATACCCCACTCTAGGCTTCACACAATTTGCAGCCTATGACTTTTCATAAAATTGAATATTTTAAACTATTTATATTAACACACACATATCTGACATTAATACAACAAATCATATGATTCCTTCAGGGTTGTTTTCTTTAGTACTTATTCTTTGTAATTTCAAAAGTAGTCTTTTTAAAAATTCGTTTGGGGAGAATTTTTTTTCTTTTTTGGTTAGGTTAGGAATTCACTTAGCATTGGTTTGCAGCGACCATTTGACTGCTTTTGGCAAAGGCCTCTTCTCCTCCTGTTTCCTATGTTATACTTCTTGTGCTGTCTTTGCTACCCTTCCTTCCAAGTAGTTAACTGAAGGAAATATACTATATGTCTGGCTATATATCACACAAAAAATAAATGTTATTATACTCAACTCTTAAATATCTATATGATTTATTTCCAGGTCAAAGAGGTAAACTTCGGTATGTTATATCTATGTGAATATGATCAGGAGTTGATTCTCTTCCTGCTTCTCTTGTTTTAAATGTTCTTCAGACATCTTTACATTCACTGAATATTGTTATATTGTTGAAAGTTGTCATTCTTGCATAATAAAACAGAATTCAAGATTCAGAGGTAGGTGCCCTGGCTATGTTACTTACTAATTTTATATACTTGAAACAGACATTTCATCTTTTTGTCTTTCAGTTTCTACATTTGTCAAGTCAGGAGGCTCAATTAAATTAAAATGTAAAATTACTGGTTTCCCACTTTTCTTACTCCATTAACATCAGTATAGTAACTCTCATACATGGAAAGACTATCTTCATTTGGGAGGTACAAATTAAAGAAACAATCAATAAATCAACAAACATTTACTACATGCTTATTATATGCTAGCTACTCAGGTAAACTCCAAGGATATGAAGAAAAAAAAAGAGAGAAAAATTTCCTTCCCTCAAGGAGCTTACATTCTAATGAAAGACACAAACACACACACACACATATTAACAAATAGATATATGAAATGAATAAAAGGTAGTATTGGGAAGTGGGTGTATTAATAACTAGGAAGAAAGGGAAAACTTTCAGATACACTGAGCATGTAAAATGGAAATAGGGATGTGGTTCCTTTCAATCACAGGAGAAAGGAAGTGTAAAAACTTAGGAACAATAGAGGAAATTTCAAAGATGAATTATCTGTGTCAATAAAATATCTTGGTACACCTAGATTACAGATCTACCGAAGGGAAGTACTTGATACAAAGACTGGAAAGACAGGAAGGAATCAGAATTTGAATATAAAGGAATCAGAGATTTTGAACTGAAAAGGGACCTTAGAGGCCATCTAGTCCAAATTCTTTATTTTACAGAGGAGGAAACTGAGGCCCAGACAGATTAAGTAAATTGCTCTTACAAATAGTATGTGAGAGCAGCAGGATATGAACTCAGTGCTCTTCTTCACTATATTATCTCTTTAAATTAAGAGGTTAGAAAAGCTCAGGTATTAACCAAAGAACAAACATTAAAAAAAAAACATTCCAGAACACTAATAGTTTTTTTTTTTTGGGGGGGGGGTGTTTATATATATATATATATATATATATATATATGTAAGACAAACCCAAGGGGAAAAATACATTTGGCTACCTATGGAGTTAGTATAACCAATGGGAATTTTTTATTTTTTCTACATTTATAATCTATGTCATTCTTCAAACTTTTCACTACCTAATAGATTCATATTTCATTTAGAGAAAGGACTAAATTCTTTAAAAAAAGATTGTTATTACTATTTAATTTTTAATTTATAGAATAAAACAAGGATTTCCATAACATAGTACAATAAAAAAAGATTATTGCAAATGAAACTGAACATCTGTACAATAATTTTTACAACAAATTACATACAATCTGCTTGCTATTCATTTTAAATATATAATAAAATTTTCCTGTAAATTTTTTGTTGTTGTTTTATTCCAAATAATGAATTCTTATCCCCAAAACTTTAATATTTACACTTGTGAAATATAAGATTCCTATGTTTATTTTCTCTTGTAAATTTCAAATCTACTCTGTTACATTGATCTACCTTTATATTTCTTAGTCAGTACAAGATAATTTTTATAATTACTGCCTTATAATAGAGTTTAAAATCTGGTGCTGCTTAGCCTTCATTTATATTTTTACTAGTTCCTTTGATATCCCTGACTTTTTGTTCTTCCAAATGAACATTGTTATCATTTTTCTCTAATTCAGTATTTTTTATTGGTAATTTAATTGGATTGGCATCAAATAAATTAGTTTAGGTAAAATTGTAATTTTTCTTATATAGGTGCTACCTACCCATGAACAATTAATATATAGGCCAAGACTTTCAGGGGACTTGGCCACATTAGTTCCCCAGTTCTACAAAGGTCATTAGGCTGATATGCAATGAAAGTATAATCTTGTTGGGTGGATGCTCTCATTGGTTTCATGAATATCTAAAGAAAGTACTGAGTTAATTCATGAATGTCTAAAGAAAGTACTGAGTTAATTTGCAAGTCTTGATTGTAACACCCTGTTTGTGCCTCTGGACATGGTCCTAGGATAAAGCGCTTAAGGAGTGATTGGCTTTGGGCTGGGGTAGAGAAAGATTGAGACCAAGGGTGGTTCCTTGCATTCTGCTAAGGGTATGTAAACCTTGTATCTTCCATGTATCTTTGGCTCTGTATGAAATGGTTCTGCAATAAACAGACTATGGAATACATCCCCATCTCTCTCCTTCTTTCTTATTC
>JAQQSW010003529.1:0-14668 GCA_028646575.1 Pseudocheirus occidentalis | reverse complement strand
CACATGAACCCAGGAATGATTCTGTGGAAGCAGGATCCCTTGTAACCAAATCCTTTCTCTCCAGTGCTCAGAGCATGAAAGTTTTCTGCTGTCTTTGGAACCTTGTCTGCAAAGAGCTCGAAAGTAACCCGGCCCAGGGGCTCATTATTGACGGCAATGTCGAAGTACACATTGGGGTTGGCCATGGCCACAGATGCTTGGGCTGGGCATGACGGCACAGAAAGAGGTGGTGGGGATCGGCGTCCGGCAGATGGAACCAAGACTATGACTCCCAGTGGCGGCGTCTGCAAAGCGCCTTCATTGTGTTTTGATCAATTATTTTTTCTTTTTTCTGAAACTCACACTAATCATTCAGACTAGCCTTTACTGATCTCTAGCACATTCTTCCACCTTCCTCAATGACCTCAGGTTCTGACTTATAATTTATTTTTCATCTATGTCCTACCTTATTTCTCAGTAACAGTATCCATATAGACATATATTTAAATCCCTTGATGTCAGACTTTTTAACCTACTAATTACTAGTGCTTTGAATTAAAATTGAATGCACCAATTCTTTCAATTTTATCTACCTAAGTTGTATTATTGATAACCTAGTATCAAGGAAGTGATTTGCTGTTAATAAACTTGAGAATGTGCAGAAAAGTATGAAGAAGATGGGAGAGTGAAGTATATGAGAATGGCAGGTGGAGGTGAAAGAAAGGAATGTATGACAGGACAGAGCAGAGAAATGGTCTTACCATGAATCTAAGAAGCCTATCTTCAAAAGACATTCATCTGTGTGCCCTTGGATGTTTGTTGGGGAGAGACAATAACCAAAAGGTGGTGTTAAGGTGAGAGGACTCAGTATGGAGCAAGCAGAGAATATATGTATATATGTATGTATGCATGTATGCATGTATGTATATACACATATGTGTATGTATGTATGAATGTATATGTATACATACATACACATGTACGTGTGTGTGTATCTGTACTCATGCTCTCTGGAGCATGGGAGATACAATGGAGTAAAAGCCTATCATATATTTTAGGTAAAGAGGGAAGTAGAACACAGAATGACAATCTCCAAAGTAGAGGAAAGGATGTAGTCTCTAGGTTTCTAGGGAAAGTATGTAACCTGTAGAAAGGTGGTGGTGGATAATCTTCCTAGATGTCAGTACCCTGGGGAAAATGAATACATAGCCTTTGCCCTGTTATGGTTATGTCTTCTCAACATCTCTGTCTTTACATAAACATTTTGGACAGATTACTGGAAAGTAACTCTGAATTGACAAAAATTTTTGAAACTTAAGATTTACTTTGGATACTAAATATTCATGGAATGTTTTTTTAATTAATAATTTTGATTAAAAAACCCATGGATTGGAAAGAAAAGATTTTTGTTTGGTCTAAATTGTTTGACTTAAATTGCTCAACTTAAAATTGTTTGTGATTATCTATATATGCTTTCTTAAGTCAAATGTAATTTGGCTCCAGAAAATACCTGAATAAAGTTCATCATAAGAATTATTTCTTAATTTTTTCTTTCCTGTTTCATAATCTTAATCTTAGCAGAAAATGGTCAAAGCAAGAAGAGGAAGCTCTGCTTCAAATATTGATTTATATAATAAAAAGTAGGCTCTATTTTTCCAATAAAACTTTAGAAAATTGGGGGAGGGGAGAAGAGAGGGAGTGGGAGAAAGTTTGAAACTCAAGGGATTAAGGAACTGAATGTTGTAAACTAAAAGTAAATAAATTAAAAGTTAAAAAAAGAAAAATCATTTCTATGTATGAAACATATTTTCATGGCTTAACATGTACCTTTTGTTCCTAGCACAATATCTAGCACATAGTAGGCATTTAATAAGTGCCTGTTGACTGATTGATCAATGTAGCTCACAAACAAGAGTGCTTTGCTGATTTTAAACAAAAATAAATGCTGTAGCACAAATGCCTATTCATGGTCTACAATGAATTATTCTTTAGAAAGCATTTTTTATTATTGTAATACTGTATTTTAATTGTGTTTAAATATAATGTAATTTCTATAAAAACCTTGGCAAGTTTTATTATCAAGTCATTTCAGGCCTTTCTTATTTTCTCTGACCCAATTTTGGATTTTCTTGGCAAAGATACTTGGGGTGGTTTGCTGTTTCCTCTTCTTTTGGGAAGTGCATTGGAATGATAGGAAAATATTTTTTCCTCTAATATAGGACAATTGTAGTATAATGGAGAGAATACTGACTTATATACTTGGCAAACAGAACTCCAATTTTTAGTCATATTTTCACTAGATGTGTGAGAGTGATGAAATAATCTTACCTCTCTGGGACTCAAATTTTCTCATTTGTGAAATGATCTTTAAAGTTCATTCTAATTCTCAAATTATATTATCTGTGATTTTAAAAACATTCATTTGTGGAATAGAGATCAAAACATGGAGGTGCATGGAACTGAAAAGAAAGTAAATATAAAGCTTCTCTATTTTTGACAAAATAACAGGATTTAATCAACCAATATTATTGCAAGATGCTGAATGTATGGAAACAAAAACCTTTAATTGTAACTAAAAAGTTTAAAAATAAGTCTGCTGTGGTTATAGTGTCATCTAGGACAGTTGGGGAAGCACATCAGACATTTGGAAAATTAGAGTTGATAAAATGGGGATAAAGATATAGATTAAAGAAAGAGTCATTCACTGATAACATTAAAAATACAGGTTTCACTCATCTTTTCTTTAATGTCATAATAACCTCTATAACCCTTCCCAGTGGAAAATAGTCTTTGTTATATTGCTCTAAGTCATAGAGCAAAGATGTGGTGTTCCTATACTCCTACTCCATTTAGTAATACATAAAAGATTAAGATAATTTTAGGAATTATTTAGCACATCTTCATCTTATAAAGCAAGAAACTGACATTAGGAAAGATTAATTGCTTCATCCAAGATTACAAAAGCTTATATGTGGCAAAGCAGGGATCTGAACACAGGTTCTCTTGACCCAAATGCAATGTTCTTTCCTCCATACAATCCTACTTCTCTAGAGCCGCTTATAAACCACTCTTTGTATTATTATAACTCTTGATATCCTGTTGAATTGCTCTTTAATTTATTGCCTTCATTTTACAATAAATGTCTTAGAAGATATCTGTACTCTCTGAGAAACTTATCAACCTTCTAATATTCTAATATAATATTAAGCCCTTCTAACATGCTCCTATGACATCACACAACTCAAAATCTTTCCCCAAAGGCCATCAATGACCTCTTTATGAACAATAGTCTTTTATTAATCCTTTTTTTCCTCCATTTTTCCATAGCATCTCAGTTAATCAGTAAACATTTACTAAGCATCTGTCACATGTCATGTTGGGCAGCTAGGCAGCACAGTGAATGTAGTGTAGGTTCTGGAGTGTGGAACACTCATCTTCCAGTGTTCAAATCTGGCATCAGTCATTTAATCACTGAATTAAGTCACAATTTAATCACTGAAAATGACTGAACAAAAACATCCATGTGCCAGGCATGGTTTAAGGAGCTGGGAACAATCTTAGATATGAAAGTGTGTTTATTGTTACAAAAAAATCTGTCAGAGGAATATAGATGTATAAAAATGTTTACAGATCTTAGAATTATTTTTTATTAATTAATTTCAAGGCACTGATTACTCCTCTACTTAAATCTTCTTTATTGTTTTCTGTGCTTTTAATACTATAGTTGTTGAGTCATTTTTCTGTCTTGTCCACCTCTTTGTGATCACATTTGTTGTTTTTTTTTTTTGGTAAATATATGAAAATGGTTGGCCATTTCCTTGTCCAACTCATTTTAGAGATGAAGAACTGAGGCAAATAGAATTAAGTGACTTGCCTGCGGTCATACAATGAATAATTGTTTGAGGCTGGAACTCATGAAGATGAGTTTTCAAGACTTGACACTCTATCTACTGTGCCACCTGGCTGTTCTTAACACTATACTTATTCTCCTTTTATTTCTGTGTGAAATGGATTTCAGTCTTCTCCCCTATTGCTCCTCCCTCCATCCTAAATATAAGCATTCTCCAAGCCATTTCTTTCACTACTGGTGCTTCTATACTCTCCATACTGTACTTCTAGAGGCCATGCTTGAGATGAACTGAGACACTTTGTTTCATCCTTCAATGACCTAGAAAGAACTACGCTTTGATCTTTCATAGGGCTGAGAAGAACCACGCCACTTACCTATATCTCACCAGTATGACAAATATTATTATTTAACACCATACCCCAATGGCATTGCCCCAGCACTTTTACAATATGCTCTAAGAATTATAATCAAAACAACACTATGTCTGCCTCTGTTGTCTAACCCATTGTTCTATTCACCAAGCTTATCCCCAGTGCTTTGCATATAGTGAGGGAATAAGTAATTTTTCATTCAATTTATTTGTTCTCTCCTCAGATATCTTACTTATAGCCTCCATTCCTATATCCGTAACTCTTAATTGCATAAGGCTATGTCCCATTTTTCTGTAGTACCAACTTCTCTCCTTAGCTCCAGTCCTGTGTATTCAGGGGCTTTCTATCTCTATCTACCTTGACAACCTGATGACACCTCTTAACTCAATTTATCCAAAATCAAACTGTTGTGACTTCAGCAAATTTTCTCATCCCTCTGCTCTCTCTATTCTTGGTAAAGGCAGCCCCCTATTTTCACAGAGACCCAGCTTTAGAATACTAGAATCATCTGTTATGTCTGGCATCAGTAGAGGCAGAGGATAAGCAAGTCTTCAAATTGTCTGCATTTTATTACTGCAGAGACAAAATTCAGTATCAATGTCACATATATCTTTTGGAACTGAAAAAGTAAAAAAATATTAAGAAACTCAAATGGAAAAAAAATCTCTACATTGTTGTATCATTGCAAACAAACTGGCATAGATGTATAATATTCTGCAGTCCACATTCCCTCCCCCAAAGACTAGATGTTGTACTTTCTTTTAACCAGTAAAGCAACCCTCTGCCAGTTTTATGCTAGTTAAATGGTTATAAAAATTCCAATGGTCTCCCAGCTCAGAAATTGCAGTGACCAAAGAAGAATTATTGTCCCTTCCAGTGCTAAATCTGAATCCCACTGCCTCCTTTACTTTGTGACTACAGTGAGTCCTTAAGAGGCATACCTAAATGACTAGTGCAAAATGGTCCTAAAAGGAATATTTCTGAGTCTGTTGCTATCAAACTGTCTCTTTGAGTTTGTTTTTTATTTTTATTTTTTGAAATTTATCATTAAGTGTTGCTATACCAGCCCATCTGCACTCCAGACCTCATATAGTATCTGTCTAACATTTCAAATACAGTAGCAGAAATCTTCCTTGGTCTAACCCCATAGCTCATGGCACAGAATGACTTTTGGTAAGGCATAAATGCAAGTAGATTCATACATAACATAAATAATTACTATCTATAAAAAAACAGCAACAGTTTTTTTTAGCAGGCCTGATGGAGATGAAAAAGGCAAAACTTAAGCCATGATCTAATTAGTAATTCAGCTGGAATATTCCAATTTGTCAATGGAGTGAGATATTGAATGTTTTGAAACATGATGAGTGCTATTGGTCAATCTAACTCAATAATTATTATGGCATTTAAATTTTTGTGGGGAAAATTAGTAAAGGGAACAATATTATGTAACAAGGCAATGCTGAAGTTTATATAGAAATAATTGTTATGATGAGCTAGGTAGATACCATGTGTCTGTTGTTGCAAATATTAGGAGTCAAACAAGAGTTTGTGAAATGAACTATTTCAACCACAATCTGACCACAGAGACTGTTTGGGAGATTCCCTGAACACAGTCCACTAAATGTCTGAGGAAAGATCTCAATGACCACAGATCATATACTAGTTGCAAATATCTCTCAGGAACCTTATACAAAAAAAATTAAATTAAAAGGAATATGGGATGGCTCACATGCATAGCAAAATAAGAATAAATTAAAAACAAGTAGAGTCAAGCCCACATTGAGAAAGTACCACACTTCCCTTTGAGAAAACCCCTGTTTCATTGCTAAGACTTTCTAGTTCCCTAGCATGAGGTTCTAATTTAAGCTTGGGTAGAATTTCTTCAGAGTCATAAGGGAATGTTCCATTTCATGGTAAAGCCACACTTGGATATTTCCCATGGAGCCCAGAGGAGTTGTATGGCACAGTCATGGAACCCTACAGTGTCTAAAAAAAAAGGTAAAAATTACCCCAAAACTTGAAGAGTTAAATGGCAGCTGTAAACAGATTTTAGTGTAGTGGGAAATAGGGGAGGGGAGGGCTTACAAAGGATAAGGTTGTCACAGAATTAATGAGTGATAAAAGAGTTTGCTGGTCATAGAGAAATAGTAAAGGAAACACTGATAGTTCATATGCTTCAATTTCTAAATAATTTAGGAAAAAATATCAAATATATTGGGTGAACCCTTGTGATCAACTTATGAGAAGACTTGGGCAAGAAATGAATAGTAAGTGAAGTCCTAGGTAGATTGCCATAGATACCTACCTCAGTTAAATGAAAGATTCATCAGAGTTTAAATGTTTGTGCATACATAGTGTCTGCTATATAGTAAACACTTAAATGTTTTTTCATATATCAAAGAGATTTACTAGAGTCAATAAATAAGATGACCTGGCATTATTAAAGTCATATACCCATCAGGTAATCATTACTGTTTTATTCCCCTTCCCAGTTTCCTGCATGTCCAAAAAGTGTACTAATCCTCAACTTGACTCTATTTTGAACAATAATGGGTCCCAATGAATAATGTTGATATTCTTGAGGGGATAACTCTGTTGTTAATTGGACAAAACTTTTTTTAAATTTTAGAACTAATTCATCCCTTGAAAAACAGTATCGATTGCTCTTCAGATCTGCTCTATAAATCTTGGTATGCAGAATACACAACTTGGCTGGTTTTTCTCAAGACCACAGAACAGAAGAAATGATCAATACACATCTCTGATAAGAAGGGAAATAGTCAATGGGACTCAAAGGTATTAGACTTAGAGGAGGTCTTCAAGACAATGATTCTCTTTGGTTCCTAGTACTTAGTACCATGGCTGGCACATACGCACATAATAAATGTTTATTGATTGATTGACTGATTGATTCAACTCCTTCTGGTGACCAAAGAAGTCTTGCATTTTCAACTCTTCTTTTATGGTTATGGAAGAGGTTACACAGGGACTAGGAATCTGTCAATTAGTCTAATTCCACCTTCCTTCCAGGGTCCTATGTATTTCTCATATATTTAGATTTTTTGTTTTGTTTTGTTATTGTTTTAACAAATGCAGTCTCAATTTGTGGAACCTATTTTATGGGATTTTTATGTTCATTATTGCTCTAGAAATTTCCCTAATATTCCAAGTACTTTATGATTCTCATTTAATTCCTCTCTAAAAAAAAACAAAAACAAAGCAAAATAACTCAAATGAGAAGATATGGTTTCTGGTCCTGACCCAGCTACCAAATAACTGTGATGTTTGGGAAGTCACTGCAGCATGAAAAAAATGGATTAGATTATTTTTAGGGTTCTTTCAAGTTTTTATGTTCATGGTAGACTGACTAACCCACAAAATATATATTCAACAAAGATATCTTTAAGGTACACTGGTTACTTTTCCCATTTTTGATATTTTTAGATCTTGTTTTTTCAGAGGTTCAGTGACAGTGACCTCCTTGTTGAGCCTTGAACAATACTTTCCATCTCCCAACTCCAGACATTTTTTACCATCTCTCCTCCAAGCATGGAATACTTTTCCTTATTTCTGCCTCCTTCCTTGGCTTCCTTTGAGTTTCAGTTAAAACACTACCTTCTGGAGGACACTTTTCCCCAATCTCTCTTAATTGCAGTACTTTATTTCTTTTGATGATTTTGAATTTATTCCATATAAAATTTGTAAAAAATACTGGAAAGGGGAAAGTAACCAGTTTATAAAGGACTTTGCATTCCAATCAGAGAATTTTCTATTTGATCATGGAAGTGACAGGGAGCTATTGGATTTTATTGAGAATGAAGGTAACATAGTTATATCTTGATTTTAGAAAAATCACTTTGACAACTGAATAGAAGGTCAATTAAAATAATAAAAGACTTTTTTCAGGCAGAATAACCAGAACCCTATTTCAGTAGTCCGGGCATTAGGTGATGAGTGCCTTCTCCATGTGATGGTACTATTAGAGTGGAGGAGTGGGCATAAATGACTACAATAATTTACAATTTACAATAAAATAATTTACAATTATGTAAATTAAAAGATTAATGAAACAAAGTTGAGTGTTGTTTATTATCATATGTGGTATACTGGAAAGACTAATAAACTTGGGTTTAAAAATACCTGAGCTAAGGTAGAAATGTCTTCAAATGAAATCTAGGAGGGAGTATCTTAGGAAATAGGCACTAGTTGGCGAGATTCCTAATAAGTAATTCCATAAGGAGAATCCCAAAGGATAATGTCCTTTCTATATACCATTTGTGGGATGGGGAGGTATCACCCTTAGAAGACAGAGAATACATACATAATATGGAGGATGTGAGTTAGCAAAATTTCCTCATACCTCATTTGGTTAAAAATTGTGGAGAAATCTGAGGACAACAAGAAAATGGATAAGCAAAAAGAATAGACAAAGAAACCAAGCTTTAGTAGGAGGTGTGTGTTTGTACTCTCAAGTGAAAGCAACTTTATAGAGTTGGTTGCTAAGTCCACATACCTAACTTAGTAGTTTGGAATGAAGATTTTAGATTTCAAGAAAACCTTGAATTTCAATAAAAACCTATTTTAAGTCCTTCTGCTGGGGAGATGAAACAGAAAAATGCTTATGCATTTTGCTTTATCAAAAAATGCATTTTGCTTTATCAAATATTTTGAGAAAAAATATATGATGTGTAAAAATCCCCCTAATCTATCAGAATATCAACTATTTTATAGGTACTTGGGTTATTCTTTCTTGGATTTTCTACTCCTTGATCACAATGGTGCCCCACCATTACAATACCTCATATTTTAGATTTTTCCAAACCATTCAACCAAATTGCAACTTTGGCTGCTCTTTAGTTATTTTGATGAAATTATAATTTATGCAAGAATGTTAATGATTTACAATAGTTTCATGTCATCCTTCCCAAGTAAAATTTGCATGACGGCCTTCAGAACTTAAATTTAAAACATCAATTTAGTCAACAAAAAATCATCCAACACATTATATGCCAGACATTTTCCAGACCCTAAGGATCCAAAGCCAAATAAAAATAACCTTTACTTTCAAGGAATTTACATTCATTGGAAAACAATAACAAGTACAAATATAAATAAGAGGGAAAAATAAACCAAGAAAACAATACAAAATAATATCTGGTGGGTGGGGAATGACACTATTCCATGTGGAACTCAACATAGGTCTTGTGGAAGAGGTCGCACTAGATCTGAGCCTTGAAAGAAGCAAGGGCTTTAATAAGTCCTAGACACTGCTCTTTGATGATAATCTGCTATCCTTACACATCTGTCATTCTCTCAGGATCACTAAAGTTGCTCTTCATTCTCCTCATGACCTCATTTTAGAATATCTCCCTCCCATTGACCTTCCGCTAGTTCTCATATGCTAATTCAGGTTCTTGGGTAATCTACACAATATATTTCTTCCTTCTCTTACGCTTCTACATTGCTGAATTTCACTGGGAAAAGTCTCAAAACTGAGAGCTGACATCAACCACAAATTTATAATACTTTGAAAAAGAAACTTCCTTCAGCAGGTCCTTACTGTTACAATAATCTTTTCATTTTACCCTTCTTGAATCTTAACATACATTTTACAGTAAATTTCTTTTCATCTTTCTTCAAGCCACAACATCTATATCCTACACATTTGCTATTACTATTGAGTATGACTTAGCTTCTTAATTCAGTAAGGATAAAGTGGTACAAAAGGAGCTCATCATTTCTTTTTCCACCCATTAAAATGTGTAAGCGATACCATTCACTTTTTCTTCCTTCAGTTGAGAGTAGGAGAAATATCCCTATTCCTTATGAAAGATAATCCCTTTACCTCTGTCCTTGAGCTTATTCACTCAAACCTTTACCAAAGTCTTGCTCCCAATTATGGTAATAAGTTTTTATTAACTGCTTACTATGTTCCAGACACTGCTTTAAACAAGCTTCTTCTCTTTTTAGGTGCTTCTTTCATTCTTTAAGGATTTATCATTTATACTGGCTATACATCACTTCAAATTTCACCCATCATGAAAAAACACATCTTCCAACTGATCCTTTTATCCCTTCCAACTGCTGCTCAATCTATCTCTTCATTAACAAACATTTGGGAAGAGTTATGATTTTCATTAAACTAGGAATTTACATGCCAAATTACCTTCTCTTCAACATTCAACCCTAGGCTGAGAGGCAGCATGGGATAATGGAGAGAATGTTGGACTTTGAGTCAAGAAACACTGTGATAAACCCTTCCTCAGATACTTATTACTTATTTATATCTCCCTTGTCAGTGCTGTGGGGGCAAGTAGGTGGTACAGTGAATAGAATGTTATGCCTTAGGAAGACTCCTCTCCCTGAGTTTAATTCTGGCCGTAGACACTTACTTGTCATGTGACCCTGGGCACTTGCCTCAGTTTTACCCTGTTTGCTTCAGTTTCCTCATCTTTAAATGAGCTGGAGGATGAAATGGGACCTTTGCCCAGTACCTTTGCCAAAAAAAAATCAAATGTGGTCATAAAAAGTCAGACATGACTAAAATTTAAAAAGCTACTTAAAAACAGTACTATAAGTCAATCAATAGACATTTGTTAATGTCAGTTCTATGCCAGATATTGCACTGAACTCTAGGAATATTTTAAAAAAGGCAGAAGATAATGCAGGAATACTCTGGATGTCACTTGTCTCATTAGTGAAATGAGGAAAGTGGAGAAAATATTCTTTAAATTTCCTTCCACCCCTAAATCTAGGATTCTATTATGATCTTCAGTCTGCTGTACATCAGAAGTCCATAAGATATAATATTTTGCTTATGTGCCAGTATTTTATTATAATAAAAGTTGAAGCAGATCTTATCAACACTGGGAGAATATTTCTATATTTCTTCCTTCCTTCCTTCCTTCCTTCCTTCCTTCCTTCCTTCCTTCCTTCCTTCCTTCCTTCCTTCCTTCCTTCCTTCCTCCCTCCCTCCCTCCCTCCCTTCTTTCTTTCTTTCTTTCTTTCTTTCTTTCTTTCTTTCTTTCTTTCTTTCTTTCATTTTTTTGAGTTTGTGTCTATAAATCTAAGAAGTAGTTTTACCAACATACTGATTTTTAAATAAAACTTTTACCTATAACAATAATTACAAGCATTTATGTAGCACTAGTAAAATTTTCAAAGTGCTCAAAAGTAATATCTGATATTATTTTCAAAATATTGGTATTATTACTATTTCTATTTCACAATTAGAAACCTGATGTAAAAAGAGATTAAGGACAAGGTTATACCGCTATTTAGTATTTAAGCTGAATTTGAACTCAAGTCTTTCTGACTCCAGGTTTAACACTCTAGCCCCTGCACTGAAATGAGTGAAGATATTCTGCCACAGCATTTGACAAAAAGTGTAACATCATTTCATGGACGGAACACATCAGTATATGAATGTTTTACTATGGAACAAGAGAGAGGAAGCTAGGGATTATCAAGGAATAGCTCAAAGTAGCAAACCTCATTGTGGCAAAAATGACTTGAGAGACATATTGAAATATGTGGAGAGACAATGGAAGAACAAACTAATATAAAGCAGAAACATACAGTAAAATATATGAACACAATATGCTTCAGTTGTAGGCAACAAAAAAATGTGTGGAAGATAAGCAGGAAAATAAAATTATTTGAGAAGTTCTAGATATACTTTATCAGTAGATAAAAATAACCACCACAAAGTGAAAGTTACATAAAGAATGAAAGCAATTCAAGGAACCAAATAAATAATTTAAAATGTAACACATTATCACACTGGTATGAGAAGTAAATCAATCAGGCAAAAGAGAACCTACAACGAGGAGGATATTAAAAATTTCTGATCACATTCAGGCAAATATTTACTTCCATCCTCAAGTCAAAGCCGAATGTTTAAAGTAGTTAACCTGTCTGCATATACCACATAGCATTTTGTTGTGAGGATTAAGTGGAAGAAAAAATTGTGTGTGTGTGTGTGTATAATTTGTAAACACTGTATTGAGAATTAAAGAAATCAGAGGTGAGAAAATCCCCTAAAGAAGGAAAATGTAAGGAAATATCTGGTGATATATAGAGTCACAAGAATTTCAAAATAATACAACTATAATATAATAAAAAGCGAATGGCAAGTTCACACTGTTAATATAATCAGTGACAAATCTCATGTTATTAAAGGAGTAGATTAAAAATCTAGGTATTCTGAAAAACTGGAAAGTGGCAAGGTCAGATAAAAGCCATAAACATCAACGTCTTCTTAGAAGGACAGGGATTACTAGTACAACCTTCATCAAGCTTCTTAGGCATCAAATTTCATTCTGTCTTTCTTAGTGGAAAGCATCACAAATCTTTTACTCAATGTGGCAACACTAGTAACTCTTCCAAAGATTAGTTATTTGTTGACAATTTATTCAAAATATTCACAGCTTGTTTTTCAAAAAAAGTTTCAAATATTTTAAGATAACAATATTTTTTTGAGTACCAGAAAGAAATGTCATGCAAAAAAGGGCAAAATATGTAAATAGAAACTTTTTATTTATTTAGTAACTTTATTGATCACTTATCCCACACTTTATAACATTTATGTTTCCTTTTTGGTTATCATTAAAGCCTTTGACTCAGTTCTGTATTCATGCTTCACATTCATATACTGTGAAAATGAAAAATAAATGGAAGTCTAGAGAGAATACCAGGGTATTTGATGCCCAATGTGGAAAAGTGTTCTCTATTTAATTTAATTAAATTTAATTTCACTAAAATTAGGTCAATATCAATTGAAATAAAATATGGAAATTTTAGGGAAACATTTTAAACTCATAATCACTCCAAAATAGAACAGACACGGCTTCAAAATTAAAGAGACAGCTAAACATAAAACAACTTACTAATAAATAGATGTTCAGCAATGACATCAAGCTATCCTGCTCTACTGATAATAGAACTGTCACCTTATGAAATCTTTTTCTGATAATATCAAAATATCATTTAGACTTGAAAAGTATAAGAAAAATATCATGAAATCCCAAAGACAGATAGTAACTAAAGGCTTATCACTTGAATCTGAGGAGTACATTGAACCAACAGATAAATTCCTTCACATCTTCTAGGAAAGATACACTCAGCATAAAGATATTAAAGAGAAGTCCATTGCTAAATATGTGAAGAGACTTATTGTGCTCAAATAAAATTTATATGGGAAAATATATTTAAAGAAATAAATATGAATGTACCTACCTTACAAGGTTTATCTGAATATTAAATAGGGGAAATATATGTCTGTAGGCATGTATGTGTATATCACTATATAAATATTATAGTGCTATATAGATGTTAGCAATATATTATATATCTGTTAATATTAATAATCAATGAACTGCAATGCAACTGTATAATTGTCACAGGGAAAATTGTGGCACATGATTGCCAAGGCATAATATTGATCCATAAAATTTAGAAATATATGTATTTTCTAAAAGGTCACAATACCAAATATTCATAATCTCTGAACTGTGTGTGGGTGAACAAAGCTTTCAAAATACATATTCCTAACATGTTGTGGAAATGGGTTGAGATACATATCATTTTCATAATTCTGTCTGCTCCTGGATTTGTAATAAAGATGATTTAAATAAGCCTCCAGAAGATGAATTTACATCCTAACATGTTTATATAATCACAAATCAAATCATTTGATATAATTGTGAAATAATTTTCTGAAGATTAAATATAAAAGAATACAGATATTATTGGAATGAGACTTTCTATAATAACTCCATAGAAGGAGAGGAAAATAATGCTTTATTTTACTTCCTCTAATGATGATAGTGGTTTTGATTATTATAACTGGAAATTATAGTAGCATTAGATTTAATAGGGGGCCTAGACTCATTGATAGATGTAGAGTAGATAAGGAAATGACAGACTTCTATAATATGTGTGGGTTGAAAATTTTAGCATCTACCAAAAATTCAGAATGACAAAGTGAGATGGCTGAATTACACACCAAAAGCTCACAATCCTTCATAAACTAACAGATAAAAGAACGCATAGTATAAATATTTACTTTAAATATCTTTAGGAATTCAGGGGAAAAAACTGTCTTGAAACATAAGTGTCACCACAGTGGGGAAAACAACACAACACAAAATGGTTTCCTCATTTTCCTGGACATATCACTGACATATAGAATTTGAAAAATAATATTTTATGGTTTTATATCATCTACATTTCTTTCTGTATGCTGTCCTCTCTTTCCACAACATTTCTTTTTTTATGACAACGAACAGAAGAAAGGGCTAAAAGGGAAAAAAGGAGTCAGTAAAATTAGATATATAAACATATTTGATATCATGTGAAAAGTTTCACATCTGTGGATCCCTCAACCTTTGCAAAAAAGTGAAGAGGGAGAAGAATTTTATCCTATTAGCTTCTTTTGTCCTTACATTATTTATTTCTATAGGAT
>JAQQSW010003528.1:0-14668 GCA_028646575.1 Pseudocheirus occidentalis | reverse complement strand
GTTAAAAAAAAAGAATAAAAAACAGGACACAGTATGGTATAGACCCAAGTGTCTTGGACTCCAAGTCTGTCCATTGTTTTTTGCCCCACACCACACTGCAAGTACTCAGATTCAAATGGTATAATATTTGTAAAGGACCCCAGATACCATCTAATCTAACTCCCTCTTAAGGAAATGCTAGCTATTCATTTGGGATTAGGAAATTATTTAAACAGAAAAAAAGAACTGTGACAGGCTTTGCCAGCATGCTATAATATAGCAACAAGAACTCTGAGCTGAGAGTCTAAAGAGCTGAATTTAGCTTGATCACCAACTGACTATGGAATGAAAGGCACTTCATATTTCCTCTCTATGCCTCAGTCTCCTCCTTTGTAAAATAAAGGAGTTAAACTTGATAGTCTTTAAGGTCTCTCTCTAAGCTCAGACATTCTATGTTTATTAGAAGAATTGATAACATAAAGAAGAGAAAACCAAATTAGAGCAAATAAATGATCTCACAGAAATTCACAAACACCTTTGCATAACTACCAAAAAAAGAAGCTTTATATGATGAGACACTTCAAGAAGGACTGTGTGCTTTGAGAGAAGAAGATACTTCTATGGAAAAAAACTGCAGTGATCATTTCAGCACCCACGTTTTTGTGGGTTCTGAGCTTCCATGGGACTACAAAGGTTATCACTTATTTATACCTCAGTACTCACTAGTTTTCATCACCTAAATATCTAACAATGAGAGAACAGTTTTAATGTGCTAACAGCATGGGAAAAGTACCTGGAGGTTTGGGGAGTTCAACAGAAGTCATTCTAACATATAGGTCACTGAAGAGATGCTTTGATAAGGTACCACAAGGAGTATGGAAGCTTTGGGTTCCAAGAGCAGCAAGAGAACACAAGGAACCAGGGGACTAGATGAAAAAGAGAATCAGAGCTAAAAGGAACCTTAGAACAAAGACAACTAAAGTAAACAGGGATGTTAGAACATAGAATATACAGCTGAGAATTAGGAACATAAAACATTAGACCTGAAAGGGACTGTGGAACATAACATATTATAGCTGAAAGGGATCTTAGAGCAAAGAATGTTGAGAGCAGCAAGGGTCTTTAAAACAGTATGTTGGAGCTGGAAAAGACTTGAGAACATAGTGTGTTAGGGTCAGAGGGGAACCTAGAAAAAAAGAATGCCAGACCTAGAAGGGACCTTAGATAATATCTAGTCTAATATATTCATTTTACAAATGATGAAATTGAGGTCCAGAGAAGCTAAATGATTTAACCAAGGTCGCACAGTTTATAAATGTCAGGGCTAAGATTCAAAGTCAAGTCTTCCATCTTCAAATCCAATGTTCTTTGCCCTTCACCCTAAGTGTAAAAGAAACACAGAAAGGGACAGTTCCAAAGACAAACTAGGTCCACTCACATCTTTCTGGCAGTCCTAGCATTGAGGAGGGAGGGGCTCCTGATTTCTCTTAGAAAATCCACTTATTCTCTCTAGTCACATCAGATACAAAGGGCAGGATTCATAGATGGTGCCTTGATTCTGTCACAAGACATCTAGGAAATCTAGAGAGCCCTTTAATCTCTATCTTTAAGCAGCAAGTAAAACCTACCAGATGATTCATTTCTACCTGGTAAGGGGGTGGAAGGCCTGGCACCACATTAATAGCTAATCATGGTTCTAGCACTAAATAGGCTGATAAATAAAGGTGTTCTGATGATTGCATTTACTGTGTGCTGACTATGCAAGCCATTTACCAAAACCCTGAAGAAGATAAAGAAAACTAGGAAATTATGACAATCAGGCTCTTAAAGCCAGCACGCTGTAGTCCAAACAGTCAGAAAGATTCTAGTGAATATTGCCACCCATGGATGTATGTAGGGATAGGCCTTTGGGGTCACCTCACAGATAGATACCAGAGATAATCCCTTAATTACTCCTATTTTAAATATAACAGATCCTTACTCTGAACAAACTTACAGTCTACTTGGGGAACCCAGTAAGTGACCCATTACCCACATCAGAAGGTAAACATCTTAATATGGGTTTTATGGGAGGAATTTTATAGATGAGGTGGGATTACGGTCCTGAAGGATTAGAATCAAAGGAAAGTTAAAGGGACAGCATCTCAAACAAGGGACATGTCATGAGCAAAGATACAGAAGAGGGAAAGCACAAGGCAGATACACAGGACAAAGAATGGATCAATTGGACTACAGTCAAAGGTTCATATAAGGGGTTAGTGCAGTGGTTCTCAACCTTCCTAATGCCACGATCCTTTAATATTCATATGTGGGAGCATCTGCATGTGGGCAGACCTGCCTGGAGACAGATAGAGGATCAGTGTCTCCTTCCTAAGACCATCGGAAATATGTGTTTTATGATGGTCTTAGGCGACCCCTGTGACCCCCGTGAAAGGGTCGTTTGACCCCCAAAGGGGTCACAACCCACAAGTTGAGAACTGCTGGATTAGTGGATAATAATAAGTCTGTAAAGGTAGACTGGAGTAAAATCACAAAGTTCCTTGAATGCCAGAGTGGGGGGGTTTTATGTCATTCCATGGACAAATGAAAATTTATTAGCAGGGAAAGTATATAGTATAGTCAAAAGTGCACTGGACCTGGAGTTAAGAGACTTCATTTCACTCAAGACATTAACAGTGTGGTCTTGGGCAAATCACTTAATTTCTCAGAGTCTTTGTTTCCTTATTCATAAATTGGGAAAAATAATCTAAAACTAATCATAGCAGCAAACATTGATATAGTAGTTAAAAGTTTGCATGATGTTTACCTTCCAGGGTTGTTATAAGGGAAGCAATTGATCAGTATTAAAATACTATAGAAACTGATAAATATTTTTAAAGCACCTACTATGTTACAGGCATAATATTCCGTGCTTTGGATAAAAGCCAGATGTGAAACAGTCCCTGCCCTTCAGAAGTTTACTACCAGGGGAGAAGACAACGTGTGTGTGTGTGTGTGTGTGTGTGTGTGTGTGTGTAATCCAGGTCCCAGTCCTAGATCATCGGCAAAAGACTCTCATCATTGGTGGAGAAAATAAAAATTCAGCAATGAAAGGTTGTGTGAGGGATAGAAATGGCACAAAATCTTAGGAGAAGAAACTTCTAGGAGTCCTTGGGAAAGAAGAGGATATGCCTGGTTCTGGGACAGGAGCTATCTCAAACTAGCTCAAAAGAACTGCTTGTTAAATTTTCAGAATGAGCATTTACACTTTGGAAATAGTAAATGCTATAGATCAGGGCTTGATTTATTGGTTTGCTGATTTCTAAACTTTAAAAAATGATGGAGAAAAACTTAATGAAGATTAAACTTAAAAGTGTGTTGTGCATACACATACACACACACCCCATCCCGGAAAGCCAGCTGTAAAACATTTTCCAGCACAGCACTTTTCCAGCTCCTCTTTGGAGAGAAATCTGGAGAGAGACAAGGATTTTGTGAAGTTGCAGACATGTAGAGCAAATGGAACCAAGTGTATTCTTTCAAAGTAGGAAGCAAGAAAAATGTCTACCTCAAGCTCTCCTGTTAACTCTACCCTTCACACACTGTGTAGCTACAGTCATCATTCCCTCTACCAATGAGGAGAGTCTTATGCAATGATCCAGGCTAGACAACTAGATTACAGGTCTCTATATGCAAGCCTTTGCCCCAGGGTGCCTTTTGTCCCAGCATGCTGCTCTCATTTGTGTTGGTACTTGTGCTGATGTGTGAGTAACTGTCCTGCCTGGGTTAGGTCTTAGGGTGGCATACAAAATAAAGTGATGTGTTAAAAAAAATACAAAGTCATTTGGAAGGAAGAGGTTGATAGAGAGGCATTCACAGCTGAAGAGGGGTATTATGGGGCAGGGGCTGAAAGTCAGAAAAATTCCACATTCATGGTTGTAACAACAGAAGGTTGAAAAAGCCTATGGGGAAAAGCACTTGTTTCTTACAAGCTGCACAGAAGGTGGTTAGCCAAGACCCAGTAAGAGCAAACCACTGCAACGATTTCTTTGGGCAGGCCCCTAGTGAATGCATAGATCACAGTGTAGCTTCAGCAGCGCTGCTGCTGGGATGACACTGCACTCTGCACCAACTTGAAAAGCAAAGAGACCCCCTCCCCCCTAAAAAAGAAAACAGATCTTAAAAGAGGGCAATAAAGGCAGCATGTGCTGCAACCATTGCCCAGAAGACAGATGTGAGTCTGGAAAGAGGAAGGACCTGCCTGCCTGTCCATAGAGATGGCTTATACAAAGGGAGGAGGAAGATATGATAAGGAAGGTGCTTCAGGCCAGCAGGTACCATGGGCCTGGAGGGAGGTTTATAAAATCTTGGACAGTGAAAGGATAGTAGCAATAAAGAAGGGATATATAGCTAAAATCATGACCTTGTAAATTCCTTGGAAGCTTGAGAAGAAACATTCCCTGCTCACTTACTCTTTTCCATAGTATCGCCTCTTCGGAGTTCCTTGATATGTTCCCCCTGGAAGGGTAACTGACTGAAGGGGTGCTTGGCTTGGAAACCAGAAGTTTGGTGTAATAGTAGAAAGAGCATTGGATGTGAAAGCAGAGGATCTGAGCTCAAAATCCAGCTCTGCTACTTTCTACTTGTATAACCTTGGGGGGATCTGCTTTACCCCTTTGGGTCTCACTTTCTACTTCTCTTAAGTGATGGGGTTGGATTAGATGGTCTCTAATGTCTTTTCCCACCTGCTAAAGCCTTTGAAACTACTCATCAAAACAAAATACTCTTGGCCAAGGGAAAGGAAATTTTTTTCAGGGCTGCAGTTTTTTAAGTTTATTAAAAAAGAAAAAGGAGTTGTTCAGTGGAAAATGCCTCCTTCCTAATCAGTGCCCTTGAATCTGCAAAAGACTATCAAGAGGAACAAAATCCTGCTGGGAGAGTCACTTGTGAATAGAGTTGAAGAAAAAGACACAGGCCACTGAATAATAGCAAATCACTTTGTATTTCCTTTGACAATGCAGCCCAGCATCGCTGGAATCTTCTTGATCAAAGAGACATTTATCAGACTGTAGGCAACCTCTTAAATGCTGAATTTCTCTATTTCCTACAGGGAAAAGATAATCAAGGCAATTAACACTATTAATTAGGGCTCATACCATATAATTCATTTATAGTTCTGAGAACTGGATTTCCCAGAATTGTTTCATCCAGCTTGAGGGTTAATTGGTTGGTTTCCAGGGTGTTGTTTTTTTAACTTATTTGCTGAAGTGTTTGGTATTTTTGTGAGGAAAGATGAGTTCCAAAGCAGTTCACATAACAATGATAACAACAGCCTAGATTTCTACACTACCTCAAACTCCACAGTACACTTTCTCCCTTTTCTGTGATATCAATAGCACAAAGATTATTGTCCCCATTTGACAGATAAGAAAACAATGAGGTGAAGGGACTTGCCCATGGACACACAGTTAGTGTCAGAGTCAGAATTCAAATCCAGATATCTTGGTTCTAGGTTGAACACTCTTTCCTTGCAGAAAAGCATTTTTTCGCTAGAAGGGAACTTGGAGATCTTGTCCAATTCCCTTATTTGAAAAAGAGAGAGAGAAAAACTGAGGTCCAGAGAAGCAAGGCTACCTGTTCAAGGACACATAGCTAGTGATGAAACTGGAACTAGAAGTTATGTTTTGACTCCATGCCTAGCATCCACCTACACAAAGATCCACTTCTTACCCCTAGCAAAAGGAAGCTTTCTCACGCCAGGTCTCTCTTTGTCAGTGGACTTAGATATTGGAGAAGAGGGACACAATGTCAGTGTACATCAAAGGAGAGGAGCTACATGTCTTTGGACAAGTTACACTAACCTATCTGTCCTGAGAAGAGGTCAGCAAAGAAAGATCATGGTTGAAAGAGACAGAACAACATTCATACTGATATAATAACTAGCATTTGAGTGCTCTGTGGTTTTAAAATGTACTTTCCTTATAAAAACCCAGTGAGGTAGGTAGTGAGTGTTTTATTGTCCCCACTTTACAAATAAGAAAAATGAGGCTCAAAGACACTAAATGCCTAGCCCAGGTTCCCTTAGCTAGTAAAGTCAGAGGTGAGACTCAAACTTTTGTCCTCTAACTCAAAAGACTCAAACTCCTACAGAATAAACAGAAAAAGACACTGGTGGCAGATTAAATTTTGGGCAGATAGAATAGAAAAATATAGACAGGAATCTGCTGACGTCAATCTCATTTAATAGCTATTTTAATGACTATTTTAGTTGGACTAGCAAGTACTAATGGTCAAATTATGGAATTTATTGAAGGATCACATTTGATTGACCAATTATAACTGAGATTATAGAATGGTCATATTCCTACTATCTATAGTATAGCCAATCAAAGGTAATTTGGAGAACCATTCCTGATAATTACTGTACCATTGATAACAACAAAGAAAGAGCAAGCCTTGAAGTCACAGTAGGATGATCATAGCTGGCTGGTGCTGTGAATAGGGTGCTGATTGGACTTGGAGTCGAGAAGATCGGAGTTGAAACCTTGATAAATGAATGAATGGATGTATGATGGATGGATGGATGGATGGATGGATGGATGAATGAATGAATGAATGAACGAATGAACAAACAAACTAGGCTTCCTTGAATTCTCAGAGGCTAGGTTAATGGACTGATTCATCAAGTTCCACCAAATCTAGAAAGCTTTGAAGTTAATTCTACTGATATAATGACTACTTTCTGAGGGGCAGTCTGTCTAAGTGTCAAGAGGCTCATTACCAGAAGACTAAAAGCTAGGTGATAGTGAGTGGGTCATGTAGAGTCTCATGAAATAGATTTAAAATGACTTCATGACATTTCCAATGGAATGTTTTAAAACCCAGAAAAATGGGCAGAAGTTGCAATAATTTAAATCTCTGCACCATGTAAGCAAAATTTTCCTAACAGAGCTCCTCAGAAGTGAAAGGTACCTTAGGAAATAGTAGCCTCTCCTTCAGCAAAGGCCTTCAGAGACTGGATGATTGCTTGTCAAGTGTATTGTGGAAGGTGTATTCTTGTTTGGATACTGGCTGGACTAGAAAGGGAAGGGGAAGGAAGTGAGCATTTATTAAGTACCTACCATGTTCCAAGCACTTCACAAACACCGTCTCATTTGACCCTCCCAACAACCCTGTGACATAGCTGCTATTATTACCACCACTGTATAATTGAGGAAACTGAGGAAGACAGAAGTTAAATGAATTTGCCTGGAGTCATACAGTTAACAAGTATTTGAATTCAGATTTGAACTCAGACCTTTCTGACTCTATGCCCAAAGTTCTATCCAGCTGTACTATCTAGCTACCTAAGGGCCCCTTCCAACTCCAAGATTCTGTGGGTCATCAGGTGATATATTAGATGGCAAACTCCTTAAGGTCTGAGCTCCCTCAGCATAGTGACTGACTACTGCAATGAGGCCCTTTTATTGTACTGGTGGAGTACAAAGAGCATAGGACCTGAAATCAGAAAGAAATCTGGATTCAAATTCCCTTTCTATCACACTTAATAGCTACATAATGGTGACAGGTCACTTAACCTTTCCAAATCCCAGTTTCTTCATCTGTAAAATGAATATAAAATCTATAACACTTTTTTCATATGACTGTCAAGAATCAAGTGAGAGAATTTAAACATTCTGCAAAACATAAAGCACTACGTCAGCATCAGCTATCATTACTACTCTTAACTGACCTGAATGGCAGTCATCCAACAATGGAACAGGACTGTTCATATCTGGATCCCAATATTACAGTCAGTGAAAGTCTTTATGAAGAGACTCAATGATCACCGGATCGGGGTATTATAACTAGGATCCTTAACACTGGGTGGAAGGTTGGACTAAACTTCTATGATCTCCCCAAAGAAAGAGGGAAAGAAAAAGAGGATTAAAGAGAACAAAGAGAAAGGGAAGAGAACTTTTAAGAGAAGGAATTCACTGGTAGAAATATTTTCCTGAAGTAAGATATTGAAGCCTCTTAATTCAAGTTTTGCGCTTTAAGTTTCCTCCTGATGAGAGTACATATGCATACATGAATGTGTGTATACGCATGTAGATATGTATGTGTGTGTGTGTGTGTGTATATATACACACATATATATATATATAAAATATTACATTTTGCCAGCACTGAAGTGTACTCATGGAATCACTATAGCAACAGATATGGTTTGTAGTACCCTGTACAAGCACAGATGCTGTTTGGACTACATGAAAGATTAACCAATAGGAACAACCTATTGCAGTATTGTTTGGGGGCCTCAGGCAACAAACATGAGATTGGCCAGTGCAGCTAAAACACTTGATGTCAGCACTACCTACAGCTCTCAAGAGCAGGCGTTCCCAAGAGAGCTTTGGACTCATGTCTTCCATAACAATCCGGAGGCTTAGTTTATTAAGCAGTCAGATCTCAATGGACCAGTCTGCTTGTGGCTGGAAAACTAGAATATTCTCAGCTGCTTCCTCTCTAAAAATAACTGCTTCTAAGATCTGATGTAGGCACCTGAAATCTGCTGAGAGTTATTTCCCCACTGACCGCACCATCAACTGTTACCATGAAAGCCAGTCATTTTCAGATATTGTTCAGCCCCAGGCACTGATTAGTCATGTTGCTTCCCAATTTCCCCTTTGTCATGAAAATGGAAAGACCCCAACTATGAGCAAAATAATTTTCCTATGACATTTATCATAGGATCATAACTTTAAGAGCAGAAAGAGTCCTCAAAATTGATCTACTCCAAGTCCTTCAGCTTACAGATAAGGGATCCTAGGTCCAGAGAGGTGACACAATTTGCCTGAAGTCTAAGTCCTGGTTTGGGGCAGTCAGGTTGCCCAGTGGATAGAGCACTGACTTGGAATCAGGAATACTCATCTTCCTGAGTTCAAATCTAGCCTCAGACACTAGCTATGTCCCTAAGCAAGTCGCTTTGCCCTGTTTGCCTTGGTTTCCTCCTTGGTAAAATGAGCTGGAGAAAGAAATGGCAAACCACTCCAGTATATTAATCAAGAAAACCCAAATGGGGTCACCAAGAATCAGAAATAACTAAACAACAAAACTCCTAGCTCCCAGTCAATCGCAGTGCCTTCCATCATACCTCAAGTTCTTCAAGGGCAGAGACTTTTATAAAAAAAATTGTTCTGTCTTTCCATTCCCTGTGCCTAGAACCATGCTTTGCACAGAGCAGGTGCTTAATAAAAGCTTTCCAGAACATATTAGATAAGAGTCCTGAAAGAACAACGTTTCCCCATGTCTCACATCTTAGTCCAGCTTTCTGGGACACACGTTCATATCTATGACAAAGGAAAAAAACAAAACAAAACAAAATCTTTTAGGCCCAGCCACTGCTACTTCTATGAATGACATGAACTCCAAGGCCTAGACCTTTTCAGAATCATCCAGCCTCAAAAAACCACTAAGTGCAAAGTGAGAAGGACAAGAAATGTTGATGATGGCCAGAATAACAGGATCCAGAGTACCTGCAAACGCAGCCCCAAAGAACACATAACTGAATACAGAACAGAAATATTACTCAGGGTATAACTTTAAAATAGTTTGGATTTCAGAGAAAATTCAATCCAAGATCACAGTTTTTAGGGTCCAGAAAACAGATGAAAAAAAAAATCATCTTCCTTTTCTTCTTTGCATAGGTAGAGACTATGGCATTTGCTGTCAGCCTAAGTTAATTAATTTTGTTGAATGGCTTATTTTTTCTCCTCTGTTTTTTTCTGTTTTTTATTTTTATGTTACAAGAGATGATTCCTTGGGCAGGGGACAGGGAGGAATATATTCAAAAATGAAGTGTAAAATCAAAATGTTTGAATTTTAATCTTTCAAAAGATCATAGCTGGTCCTATTTTCCATAATAAATGCTTACATGTCTATAGTATGTCTAAGCATTTTCCTCACCACAACCTTCTGAAACAGAATTCAAGGATATTGTTCCCATTTTACAGACAAGGAAATCAAGGCTTGGGGAAATTGCATTGACTTGATCAGGGTCACACAACTAGTATCAGGGCCAAGTTTCCTAACTATCTAAGTCCAGTGTGCTCATTACAAGGTCCCAGACAGCCTTTCAATTGCCCATGAAATTTAAATAATAATTTTGCCTAAACTCCTAGTTTTCTCTCCAAAAACCCAAGGAAAAAAAGGTGGCTTTACCAGCTATGAGGTTTCATCCATCACAAGCACGGTACTAACTAAGCAAGACTACCAGTGGGCCTCAGGGGCCATCCCTGAGCAACACTGCATTTCAGAAATGTGTATACTTCAAAAGTTGTTTCATCTGGCCTTGCATCCCCCAGAATTCTCTGACAGCCAGCAGGTGCACATCTACCAGACACTGCTATGCTACTATGCTTGCCTCTGTTTTTTCTCATGCTTTTCTCCTTGCTGGCATGCTTTTGTCCCCCTCATCCCACATCTTTCCTATCCTCCAAAGTCTTCATCCGTCATAAGGGTCTTGTCAATGAACTAAACCATAGTGAGCTGGAGCTCCCTCCCCGATCAGCCAACTCACTGCTTGTCCTTGGACAAGTCACTTCCATTTCCTTTTCTATGATATAAAAACGGGGAGAACAGATGAGAGGCAAGAGCTCTTCCAGTTCTAAAGCTATGCCCTGTATTTAACCCTCAGAATATCCCACTTTATGGCAGCTCTTATACTCTTACTATCTTATGGTGCTATTTAACTCTCTCTGCTATTTAACTTGTCTTCTGCTTATGGCTTACCCAGGTAGATGCTGTTTCTTGAGGGTAAGGATAAATTTTAAATTGCTTTATAAAATCCATGGCATTAAATAAAGTACTGGACAGAAAGGAGGGCATGTAGTAAATATTTGTCTAATTATTTTATGCATCATATTAGATGTTCATATTAACCACACTGACAAGGGCACCCTGCAGTGCCTTATCAATCCCAGCTCTGCTACTTATTACCTATGTGACATTGGGCAACTAATTTTCCCTCTTTGGGCCTTATCTGTATAATGGGAGTGGGGTATTTTAGATAATTTGTAAGGTCACAGCTCTAAATTCTATGGTCCTATGCCTGCAAGATCATTATAAACGCAGCATAATAGAAAGAACATTGGATTTGAAGTCAAAGGAGTTGAGCCGATTTTGTCTCCTTTGGTTCTGGGTTATTCTCAAACGAGAAGAGAGGGAGCCCAGGCCTGAGTCTGTAAGCCAGCTTCTGTCTTCGCCATCTGGCAAGCAGAGGCCAGTGAATTCTCGGGGCTGCCTCCTGGCAGTGAGTTTAGCTTCCTGGCACCTGCAGGGCCTGTTGACAGTGAGCAAAGAGGCAAATGAAGGCAGAGCTGGTTTAGGTTCACTGAGAAAGCCCTTATGACAGCTGAAGACCTTGGAGGATAGGAAAGATGGGAGGTGAGGGGGACAAAAGCATGCCAGCAAGGAGAAAAGCATGAGAAAAGGCACAGAGGCAAGCCAGAGTCTGGCATAGCAGTAATCAGAGAGCTGTTCTTCTTCAAAAGTTGCCTGTAGTCCAGGAAAAACAAATAACCCAGCCTATCTGAATTCAAACTGAAAGACAAAGAGCATACACCAAAGTCAAGTAGACCCTGTTAATTAAAAAAAAAAAAAGGAAATGGGTGGGTAGCCATCATCAAGTATTGGGAAAGGACTAGATTTGGTGCAGATCTTGGGTGAAAGCCTAACTCTGCTACTTGGCATTACTTTTCCTCCCTGGGACTTAGTTTCCTCATGAAAAAATGCAGGTGGATGGGACTGGGTAATTTCTAAGATCTCTCCTAGCTTTAAATTCTATGATCTTGTGAAATAGTGAATTGGGATCAGACAGACAGACAGACAGAGAAAGAGAGACAGAGAGGGGAGGAAAGGGAGGAGGGGAGAGACAGAGACAAAAACAGGAGAGAGACAGATAAGGGGAGTAAGAGGCAGAGACAGAGACAGAGAATTAAAAATGGAGACTTATTCAGCAGAACCTATTTTAGGCCAGGATACTTTTTGTTGCTGTTGAGTCGTTTCAGTCACATCCAACTCTCTGTGACCCCATTTGGGGTTTTCTTGGCTTAGATACTGGAGCGGTTTGCCATTTCTTTCTGCAGCTCATCTTACAGATGAGGAAACCGAGGCAAATCGCATTAAGCAACTTGCCCAGGTCTTACAACTAGTAAATTCTAGAGTCAAATCTGAACTCAGGTCCTCTTTACTCCAGAACTGGCACTCTATCTGTTGTCACTCACCAGGATTCTAGGGACACCAAAAAAAAGAAAAAGAAAGAAAAATGTCCAATCCTTACTCTTAAGGAGCATATAGTCTTTAAGACAGTAGAGGGAGAAGAAGAGAAAAAGGAGGTAAAGAGAGACAGAGATGGTACAGAGAGATGGTGGAGCAGAGACCAGGAGAGAGAGTAGAAGGGAACAGAAAAGGGCTAACAAGAAACACATTTCTATACACCGACCCAACAAGGCAATGTGGTTCGGTAGAAAGATCACTAATACTCATGGAGAGGGCCTGAGTTCAAATCCTACCTTGGATTTATTACCTAGGTAATAAACATTAGCATGACCTCAGTTTTTGGTCTCACTATTGGCCCCATTTTTCTCATCACTAAAATGAAGAGGTTAGACTAGATGTCTTTCTAAGGTCCCCCTCAACTCTAAATCTATGATCCTCTGGGGCCAACATATAATGTAAGTATTCCTATCCTCAATTTTCAAATTTTCAAATGAAGTCTCAGAAATGTTACATGACTTGCCCAGGGTCACATAGCTAGTGAGTAAATATAAGGTCTGACAAGCAGGCAGCCTTCAAGGTCCAGCTTCTAGGGCACCCTCTCCTCTGTGAAGATCTTCACTGATCACCCCCAGCCCACCTACCTGGGGTTCCGGTCCTTGAAACCTCCAGCAGCAGTGGCTGTCCCTACCCTACCATTCACTTGGAACTCAGAAAAGACCAAGTGTTTTATCTCTTCCCTCTCCCCGCTTCCATCTTAATCATGAGGGCTCTTTATTTTTAAGAGACACCCAATTTTATTGTAGAGATCATTTGGGCCTGAATGGGTCCGGAGTAGTTTTACAAAAGGAGAGGGGCTTGAGCTGCTCCCAGATGGATGGTGAGGATTCAGCTACTGAGAGGACTGGAGGGGAGGGAATACCAGACCAAGGAGAAAAAAAGAATTACACAGGTACAGACAGAAAGCATGAGGAACATTTCAGGGACTGTAAATAAATGGGCATGAGGACAGCAGAAGCAAAGTGGAAAGGGGACAGCAGGAAGGGAATAAGCATTCATGGTACAATAGCATAGGCATTTTCCTAAGTTCTTTATAAATAACATCTCATTTGAGTTTCACAACAACCATGGAAGATTGGTGCTTTTATTTTCCCTATTTTACATTTGGGGAAACTGAGGCAAGCAGAGGTTAAATGTCTTGCCCAGGGTCACACAGCATAAAGCCAGTAAATATCTGAGACTGGATTTGAACTCTGGTCTTCCTGACTCCAGGCTCAGTGCTGTGCCACCTAACTCTCTCCTAGAGAGAGCACAGAAGAACTGGTGGAGGAGACCTTTCTGGCCCCCTTTACTTTACATATAAAGAAGCAAAGGTCCAGAGAAGGGAATTTATTTTCCCAAGGTCACATGGCTTGTTAATGGCAGGGCAAAGACAAAAAACCAGATGTGGCATCCCTCACCCAACGCTGAAAAGGTAGACTGGGGTTGCATTGGAACAGGCCTTGAATACCAGGCTTAGAAGCTGGGCTTTAGGGTGCCGCACTGGGTGACCAGCTGAGGCAGAACGTGGAGAAGAACTCTTACAGTTCTTTCTTCAGCATCCTCGCTGCCCCCGTGACCTCGGGCACACCACCCCTGGGCCTCTCTTGCTTTCCCGGGGAGGGGAGAGGCGTGGCGCAAGTTATTTTGCAGCAAAACAAAAATACCACAGCTTCATGCCGGCGATGACTAATATCCTCCCACCTCACTCAGCCGGTTGGAGATTAATTAGGTTTGGAAAGTGCTTTGATGATGTCAGGCACTGTTCCCTAGGAGCTCTGAGCTGTTTCTACTGCCACAGTGTTTCCTGTGCCAAATTCGCCTCAAAGGTAGCAAAGCCATATGAGCTTTTAGGGAGCGCCCCGTAAAGCGAAGGCAATGAACCTGAAAAATCGCCGCGCCCCGCCCCCCTTTCCTCCCGCCCCTTCTTTCTTCCCCTACAGCAGCAGCAGGCGGCCAGCTCCTGCAGCCCGCCTTCCCAGCGAGAGGGCTGCCTGGGCGGCACGCCTGGAAGGTACTGGCGGCGGCGATTAATGAGGCCGGCCCAGGACGGGGAAACGGCCCCCACTGAGCCCGCTTTGGCCCTTAGCAGAGGGGAGCGGCGGGGTGCAAGACGGGCCGCCGCCGCTTCCCAGCACTGCCAGCGCCCCGTGACCTTCAGACTCCCCACATGTGAAGCGCCTTATTAGTTGTGAGAGTCCTGAAATGACTGGCAACTTACTCATGCACCAGGGTTCTGAGCAATTCAGGCGCCCTCCCCGGGTCTTGTTTTCTGTGCATACCTGATGTCTTGCCCTGCAGGTACCCTGAAGAACTGATAACTGCTCAAGAAAGCTGTCTGGGCAATTGTCAAGCGCAAAAGCAGTGTGCAATTTGACCTGGCCCCGATTCTGATTGAATGGCCAGTGAAAGGGCG